>VACF01002057.1:0-140077 GCA_006891605.1 Pleurozium schreberi | reverse complement strand
AGAAGGAGTCACTTTGCTGGCAAGGGCTGCCTGTAAAGGAGTCTCACTGTGGCTCCAAGATTAGAGGGACTTGTGGAGTTTTGGAGGCGCTTGGAGTGACACCATGCCATTCTTGATGCCTTTGGAATAGGCATGCTCGGCCACCTTGAGTTGATAAGTATAATTGGTAATAAGTTATGCATGTAAGGTGTGTGCACCTAAAAGAGACACTCTCCTAGTTGCGCCACTATTCTATAACTATCCAAGATTTCAAGTTTGAAATCTTGGACAATTGTAGCCTTGAGAGAGAAAAGAGATTGCAATCTCTTGTTGAAAATGGTGTAAATTTATTCTTAACCCCTAAAGGACCAAGTGTCTGTTCAACATATGTAAGAAATCTTGGGTAGGTTCCTACAAAGTCATTTTTGATCGGATGTTCATGAAATCAACGGTGCTAGTATGTGAGCCCAAGAATATGAGCTTGTGAGCATTGAGCCTACAACATAGCTACCTATAATATAGGTACCATACAATATAGAAGGTGTATGTATCATAAACACCTATGATATGGGTATTTGTAACATATATATCCAACAATCATAGATGGTTTCTATACACCTATTATATAGGTGTGTAGCTTTCTAGATTCATGGGCTCACACTTCTATGCTCACATAATAGCAACCCTCTTCATGAAATTTGGACACAAGATGTAACTATGTACCCTCTTCCCGAAAATCTATTTTTTTTTCCGATCGGGTGCCCGAACCAAAAGTTATGCTGCCCTGAACTTTGCGGGCAGCTCAGGCAGCTCTAGGCAGCATGTGCAAAACTCTTCCTATGATTGTGAAATTTGGTGGATATGTAGCTTACATGATATAAGATGCAAATGTCTAAAAAAATAACTATGTGTAGTGTAAAAATCTCATTCTAGAAGGAGTAAACGTTTCCAAGCCCTGTCGGGCAAGGTTGGAAAAAATCTTGTTCACCTAACTTCAAACGTTATAATCTTTCAATCCGCACGGTCAAATTCTCTAAAACTTTTTCCACACATTCCCATAGAAGTCTAGTACAAATTTGTACGTTTAAATCTTGAAAAAAAAACATTTTTTTTATCATTTTTTTCTTGTTGCCTTAAAAGTGGCGATTTTTGACAATTTCTGCCCGAAACGTGCCTCGGTTCTTTAGGGGGTTTAAAAACTACATTTATTGGCTTAGTAAGAAGTTAAAGGGGGAATTAAAAGTCTTTTTGATGCAAGGCATTTGTCTTACTCCTTGGCCCGAAGTTTTTGTATGGTAAGGGCATGTAAAATTGAATGATGAGCAAAGCTTTAATTTTGCAGCCTAAAAAACAATTCTTGACAAGCCTTATTCACTATAGAAGGGGAATGAGTAGGTTGAAAAAGCTCAAAAACTTATAAAGCCATTATTTTTTCTTTTTTTCTTTTTTTCTTTTTTCTTTCAATGATTCACTTGAAATCAAGCCATGCCTAGCATGTCGTTTAAGGATTAAGGATTTGTTCATTTTGTGTCCCTAAAGGTGATGCAAAGACTTTTCCTAGAAACTTGTCTGTTATACCAAAATTGTACCCTCTATCACATAGGGCAAGTACAAAGCTTCATGTCATCTTTAAGGCAATGTGCTTTGAAAGCAACCCTCAAAGCGACTTTTAACACAAATGCACATTTGCTTTCTTGAATGTACCAACAATGAACAAGTAAGGAGGGGGGGCACTTCTAGTAATCACTACGTTTCAACTTCAAAAATCCATAACTAATTCCACAAAGGTCCAAAAAACATGAAACAACTTGGGTTACATACCAATCCCATTTTCCTTCCTACAAAAAATTACTGAAATGAATTGTTTTTTTCCAGGAGTTGAGCTTCCGGCAAAATCAGACTACCTTAGAGTCAAATCAAACCCAAACCTAAACCAGCCAGTTTAGGTTACTTGCAACACACAACTGGGCACGGACTAATATGAGTACTGCAACTTAAAATTAATTTTAATTCTGTCCAAAATGTAACCTGACACACCCCAGAGAACACAAATGGCAGAGACAGACCCCAGTGAGGTGAAGCCACTCAAGCATGATTCAAACAATTAACTTAAGTTTTAAGTTTAAACCCCATGCCATGCAATTGGGGGGTCGGTCCTCCATCTGCTGTACAGGGTTGGATCCTTTTTTTTTTTCTGCAAGTAGTTGCCAACTAAATTATTCTCTAACACAAGTTTATGTAAGGCCAAGGCCATTTGAGGGCGCGCACGGACACAGGCATGACAGATGCCACAAAAACAAAACCGAGGACTAACTGAAAAAGGTGCGAAAAAATGCCAAGCACATCTTGGTTGTATAACTTATAAGTTAAGTACCCTTTCTGCAGGCAAAATTGTACAGTACTGTACAATAACAATAACAGGCAGYCAAGTACTCACTCTTGCAGGGCTTGCAGACTGTTCAGGTAGACATTTGGTGGCTAGCAAGAGGTATCCGTCCTCCTTCATTCACTTCTAAGTTTTTTTAATTTTTTAATTTTTTTTTTTTGAAACAAATGAAGGGGGATTTTATTGCAAAGGAAGGGAAAACAAAAGAGTCATTAATTTTTTTAATTTTTTAATTACCATGAGAGTTGAGTGGGTGGGTGTTTTTTTAAGATGCTTAAGGGACATGACATTGTCCCTACAATTTGATTGGGGGACACTGTGATTTCATTGGCTGAATGGGGACATTGGGTGCTTATTTCAGAGTCAGTTTCTCAAGAATATCCAGTATTTTGAAGTCAGTTGAAATTTGGGGATAAGGAGCTGTAAGATGTAGTACTTAGTTTGACCCCTACTTTTTTATGATTATGATCCATCAAAAATCACTAATGTGGCACATTTTGTGCAAAGTGAAAGAAAAGGAAAAATAAATAGATTTGGTATTGAATTGGAGGAGCTTGCCTTTCATTAACGGGGTAGTAGAAATTGTGAATTTTGTCAATAACATTGAATGGATGGATGGCAAGATAATTGCGTTTGAAAAAAAAAAAAAAAAAAGAGAAGAGAAGAAAAGAAAGAAGAAGAAAAAAAAGGAGGGGATATTTTGCAAGTTCCCAAACAATGTGAACAAAATTTGAATTATTCTTGGCTCGAAAGTGTTGCACTACAAAGACTTGATGTGTTCTTTAATATGTTGTAAGCTACTTGAGYTGCGTATGCATAGGAGGAGAAGGGGAGGGGGTAAAAATGTTATTTGCGTTATTAAAAAATCATTAAATATGAATGACATGAAACTATGGAATGGATAAAGTATAATAGGGTGGAACAATATTGGCAAGTGAATCAAAGTCCTTGACATGGGGTGATTTGATATGATTGCATGTTCAATAGATGCAAGTATGGAGAGAAATATAAAATACAACACAAAAATCCCAACATTAAAATAAGTTCCAAACGTTATAGATACCAAATGGAAGTGAGTTTATCCAAGAAATGAATATATTAGAAAAGCTTTTTCTTCCAACTTCAAACATTATAATCTTTCATACCCAGATTGTAAAAGTTTGTGAAAAAAATCCCACACTAGTACAAATTTGTACGTTTGAATTTTGGAGAAAAGAAATTCTTTTTTAGCATTTATTTCTTGTTGCCCTATAAAGTGGCAATTTTTTACAATTTATGCCCAATATGTACCTCGTCCTTTGATTTGGGGGGGGGATACAAATGAAATGAATTTTTTTTTAAACATACGACCCATGAGGGACTCAGCAAGAACTAACATGACACAACCAAGGCATCTGGAATTATTTTTGGCCGGAATTACATGCCACGGGCACCCCCATTAGGACACAAGAGGAGGAATATGAACAAGACCACCATGGGAGCAATGTCACCATGAGGAATTGAACCGGCAACCTCGTTGATGCACTTAGTGATTCCTACCACTCGAGCCATCACCCGGGATAGTTTAGGGTCATTTTGGACTTAAATGAAATGAAATTTCATTGCAACAAGAGCCAAACTATTCAATCCAATTTTTTTTGCGGAGGCTGCCCGTCCCCTACCGATTAAAAAGTCTTCCAAAGCCTCACCCAAGTCAACGACGTTCACCAGGACTACCTTACCGCCCATAAACCGAAAAGAGAGCTGCTGCCAGACAGCTGACCGTCTTTTTCAAACGCGGTCAGTCCCTGGCGGTCAGGCCTCGGTCAGGTCTCGGTCAGGTACGGGACTACGGGGAGCGGGAAGAGCCCCGCCCCGCCCTGCCCCGCCCATGATGTTCGGGCAGCTCGCCCCTGAAGAAGAACTCCCATTCCGCCTATCCGACACGTGCCGAATGTGCAGTTCATCTATATTTTCCTCATCCAGCGGACACAATTCAAATTTTTCCGCCCGGGTTCAGGCCTCCGTCCAGGGCAGGCCGGCAGGCTTCTGTAGTTCTGTAGTTCTGTTTTCCGGGGGGGACCTGCGGCCTGCCTGCAGGCACTCCCTGTCGTCCCTGTTCCCTTTGGATTAATTAATTAATGGCCGGTCAAGTCGTCAGAATCAAACTRGGAAGATCGCAAGGTGAGGTCCTCGCTTGCATTTAATTCAATGCGCCTGGACATTATTAACCCCACGGAGGGGGGAGAGGAGGGGGAGGGGAGGGGGAAAAAAAAAACCGGAAGACCGGGACACTAGCTAGTAACTTAAGGTAAGACTAGACTAAGTAATTCCTCGCTTTCGTCCTATATTCTTTACCAGCTTGGGTAATTTTTTTCTTTGTCTTTTTAGATCATTGATTGGGGGCAAGGTGCAGAAACCATGGGATATTCAACCATGGGCATGAACTGGGCATGGACGCAACTTTGTTTTTAGCAATGAAAAAACAAACTTCGTTTCATATGTGCTAAAAAAACAAAAACAAAAAACAACACGGGTGTGAATGAAGTCTGAAAAGTGGATGAACACTTGTTCATCCAAATGTTTGGATATTTGTAGAAAAAAAGTGTGATTTTGGCCCAAGAGTTTGTAACAATTCGGCTATTTTAACCATTGAGAAAGGGGGAATGTTATATTGGTGAGGGAGGATTGACCTCCTCATTGCCTCATCAGAAGGTAAATATAAAAAATGGTCCTCTAGTTAGTGTCATGTTAATTTTGTATTTCCTAACATTTCCTTGTTAATTTCATGTTTCAATCATGGACTTATACAAAATATGGAAAATCGATGAACACTCTGGTTCATTTATTAACTATTGAGAAATGATGAATACATTTTGGCTAAAGAGTATTGACCCCTTTACAACTCCAACGAAGGATAAATATAAAAATTTGCCTATTATTTTGTGTCATGTTAAATTTGTATTTCCTCACTTCCTTTGACCCCTAAACTTCCATGACTATGTTTTCACCAAAACTGCTCCCAAACTGCCATTTTTAGTACAAGTATCAAATTTTTGAAACAAAACTTTTTTTCGCACATGTAACCGTAGGATCTTGTGGTATTCTGACTTGGGAACATATGGTAAAAATTTCAGAAATTTCCACCGCCATGATTGCAAGATATAAGCATTCAAATTCAATAAGATCATTTTTTGGCCCTATGAAAAACAGGGCAGTGGCACTTCAAAGCTCACTTTTTTATGAAAAAATGTCTGAAATGGTGGTGCATCTTCGGATTATTTTTTCTTGACAAGTTGACCACATGCTTAAAAAATTTCAGATCTTTAGGAATTGTGCAACATGTAGGAAAAAAATAGTAAGTAGGTAGTGGTAGAGAATGATTCAAAATTCAAAATTGTTCAATATTTAATTATGGAATTGAAAAATTCCAATCCCAATAGTTGGAATCTTGTAATAAACAATCTACACCGTATTATTTTTCTTTTCCAAAAATATTGAAAATTGAGTAAGATGAAGGACTTCTAAGTTTATTTTAGAGTAAATATCCTATAACTGCCCGCAAACAAAAAATACTCATAACTTTTGACTCATTGATCAAAATGGAATGATTCAAAGCTTCCCATGTATATATAACTCTAGAAAATCAATATCAATTTTTTTCTAATCTGCCCGGACTGCCCGTTTATGAAAAAAAAAATATTAGGCCATAACTTTTGATTCGTATTTCCAAATGTCATGAAATTTAGAGCATATGAAAGATATTCCTCGTCCCCCCTTCTATTAAAATTTGGGCCAAAAATATGGAAATCTCCAACCACACGTATCTGCCAAAAATTGCTATGTAGCCAAAAATTGCATGCCAGTCCTTTAGGGGGTACATAAATTGGGCCTCTAATTCCAACTTTGAATTCAAATATTGCGAACTTTATCTTGTTTGGCAATTAAAAAATTCTAGTATTTTCCCCGGGATAAAACGCAAGGCAATGAGTTTTTTTTGTTTAGTTCATTTTTCATAGTTACCACTTTTAACAAGTTTTTGTTGAATTTTACACATGTGTATATCGATGAAGTATACACATGTATATCGATGAAGTATACACATGTATATCGATGAAATATGCAAATTATGAATGAAATTTCATTTAATCAGCCAATGATGTGTATTCATTGTAAGCTATTGTAGCAATCTGATATTTTTGTTCAAAGGTAAAAGGAGGGAAATGATGTAGAACAAAATGAATGTGTGCCTCTAACGGGCACTTGCATCTCGTATTTGCAAGGAGAATTTGCTTAGATGTAAGATTGTCCAAGCTTTTAACACCTAAATGTCCAAGGTCTGTCCAACCCCAATCAATTCATAGCTTCTCAAAATCTACTCTACATTTTTTTTAAATGAATTTTTTATGCAATTTTGACTCCAAGATCTGGTGTATTTGAGACTCATTTCCTAAAGCCCTCAACACTAGGAAAAGTCAAGTTTACATAGGGTACCCTTGTACAAAATCTTGAGTAGAAAAATCATAATAATTTATTTTCTAGATCGGATTTTTGATGCTAAAGCTAGACCTTAATAGGCATCTACCAAAAATACAAAGTACTAAAAATAGAAACTTAGTTAGGTTTCCCTCAACTTCAAAGTTTTGTCGACACCACATTTGATTGCCTTGGGCATTCAGGGGTTAAGGAAATACAAATTTCAAAATGAATAATTAGGTTTGGTGGGATGTTCAAATTTGTAGAAAATTTATGATCCAAAATATAGTTGGATTTAATTATAGAATAGATGTATCATCAATGCTTCAATCCTACCATCTTGTACTAGTTAGTCAAATTGTTTATTATGGATAGGTGAGATATCGAAGTGATTTGAACCCTTACAAAATTGGAGATTTTTGCCTAGAGTTTATTCCTACTATTTATGATAGTGTGGACAAATTTAAAAACACCTATAGTTTCAATACTTTGAAAATTTGTAGTTTATTCATATTGTGTCCAAAAAATACTTTAAAAAAGAATCTTGGATCCCTTTTCAACTACACTAGATCCTCCAACTCAATAAGCTTGGGAACAATCTGACATAATTGATAAGAGAGGTTATTGCATTAGCGAGGGGCATAATATTTGTAACTATGTGGTTCATATTGTTAAGCTGGGACTAATAATTAATGTATTCTAACATAACTTTATTGAATTAGAGAAGATTGAGTTAGGAAGGTTCTATTCTACCAACAAGTTAGCCCCCCCCCCCCCCCCCCCCCCCCCCCCCCCCCCCCCAACCCCAATATAATGATGGGAACCATGCTAAAGTGTTGAAATGAGAAAACTCCCTTCATATACCCAATCAAAAGTTATGGACAAATTTCAGAGAGGATGCTTGAAAATGTCAAAGAAATTGTCCTTTCCAAACCCTTGCTGAAATTTGTCCATAACTTTTGATTGGAGGTTTGAAATCTCAATTGGATTTTCGGAGATAAAACTTAACTTAATTTATCAACTTTTTTTAGTTCTAAGTTATTTGAAAAAAGTTATTCTACTATGCCTAAACGAGGTCTAAAATTACACCTTAAATACAATTTCTGGTTTCATTTGACTTAACCATGAGCGGTTGAGTTCTTAGTAATTCTAATATACATATCCCACAATGTTTGTTTTACCTCCTGCCACCCATATGTATATAAGGAGTTGTCTTCTCAACTAGAAACACACAATATGAATGGCATTTTAAACAAAGTGAAGGATTAGATGATGAAACAATGATCTCTATGAACTAAATCCCACTTTCTTGATTTGTATGTTTCGTCCTAAAATTAGCAAAAAAATATGAAGCACACCACAAATATAAGTTATTGCCACTCTTCTGACACCAATATTGAAGCTTATATTAATTAGGTGTGGATGAACTTCAAAGATGAGGACTATAGAAAGAAAAAGGCAGCTCTCTGAAGGCTACTGAATGTTATGTTGTTCATTGTAGATGTAGAGAAAGCACCTACTGATTCAATAATCAAAACATTTTGGTGATTACCTTGGTCATAGGGGCAATCATAGAGGCAAATGGGGAGCCACATCCGTCAAGGGTTAAATTAACTTCATAGGTACCCTAACCAGGATTGCCATGAAGTCAATTTTGAGGTACAATTACCCTTTTGGGGTTAACTGCTTTGTCACCATTAATCTCTTTTTAATTGACCTCACTTTATCCTGTCATCAAAGATACACATGAGTTATTTCTTGTGCTGTGAAAACACTTGTGAACACTGACCTATCATATCATGGATGGATTTAACTTTTCTGGCTTGTCAAGATCTCCATGAGGCCTGCTCACGTATCATGGCTTTCATGCAAACCTCAAAATTGACAACTGTGGATTTAATTGTGTTGATTTTCACACTGGCAAAAAGTTTTGAACGAATGGAAATCGTCCATGTGTTTCAAAAAAAAAAAATGTTTTGAACAAGATATTGGGTGCGATATGAGGTTCTTTGCTCATAAAATTTCATTTGAAATACTTTCGGACGCTTTACACCTAGCAGACGGGCCAACCTTTGTTGTGAAAGAGGCCTGGAATCCTCACTTGTGATTGGACAAAAGGATGAAATCATCATTTGTGATTGAACAAAAGGTTGAAATCCTCACTTGTGATAGAACAAAAGGTAAATATTTGTGCTATTGGCCTCAAAAGAATGGCCCAACCTCTAAGTGTGGCATTTCTTTGGTACTTAGAATATATTTTTTTTTACACAAAAATAAGATTGCATTACATTGTAGACAAAAAGAATAGGTTGTTTATTTGGAATCCTCTACGGTCCTGATTTGTTACCTCGTAAAAATTAATGGCACAACCACCAAACAACGTCACAACTTTTAAAACATGTCAAGAAGGTTGGAACAAATCTGAATCAACAACTTTGCAACAAATTTGTAAAGGGATGTCAATTTTCAGTACTGAATCTATACATTTATTATAGTATAAGAAAGCAAATGGGATAGAATAAAGGGAAAAACAACTCACAAGCGTTGGAAATGTCAACAAGACACCATATAACCAAAGTGATGAACAAGTACGATGATATTTGCTCTTTTAATCACCACATATTGCAACTTAGCATAATAATTATTTAATAGCAGGATTTGTTTCTATCTTAAAAATTGATAAATAAAATGAATTCCAACAAAAAATTACAATCATTATTTGGACAACGTGAAAATAAACTACGGAGTATGAATTTTTTGAGTACTAGTGACAAATGTAAAATAGTCACAAAGTTCTAATACTTAAAGTCAATCTATGGTTGGCTATAGGGCACTGGTTGGTAATGGGTGGTTCTACCTTACCTTCCATTGAATGTCTCTCCTTCCTATGATGGACATGACGGACTTGAAGAGCGTCCAACATTCCTTCATGGTTTTAATTTTGCTTTGCTTTTGCATGTTAAGGTAAGTTATCACTTCTTTTTTAAAAGAATTAAGTAAAGTTAAGTGAAAAAGAGGTGTCCCCATGTCACTTATCAGTTCAAATGAAACCAATGGGAAATTGGCAATGAAATCTCGTTTCATTGTGCTTGCTTGGATCAAAGCTCCCACTGAAACTGCATCCAGGGACCACGATATACACGCTATTGAGGGGCTTGGTAAGGTAGGATGCTCTAAAAGTCACCATGTTCCAAATGCAACCTCTATCTAAGAATGGATGACAAATTCCTTAAAATATCTATTACTGTCAATGATGAGTTGGGTAGGCTTAAATGGTTGTTTTAACCCCAAAATGACAAAGGGGACAGAAAGTGTCCTCACACAGTTTCAAGCCTAATTCAAAGTGCTGTAACTTTTGCATCCAAGGTCCAAATTCAATAAAACTTGTTGGAAAAGTTGCGTTCTCTCCTCTAGTTTGTGGTAGAACTTTCAGATCAATCCAAGTTGTATTGAGTTTTTGAATGCCAATGGAAGTTCACAACTTCAATTTAAGTCCACCAAACTGCAATTTAGAGTTGCAACTTCGGGGCCTTGTATATCCTTCATTGATTTCTCATTTTCAATAAATTTGTTGGGTTTTGTTCTCCTTGAAGTATGGTTATTGTGATAAAGTTTTCATGTCAATCAAAGTTGTTTTGAATGTTTGGGAGCAATTCGAAGTTCAAAATTCTTCCATTTGGGGCGTATAGTAAACTTTGGAGGCTTGTTTCTTCTTCATACAAAGTCTATTTTCAAGAATTCTTTTTGGAAAAGTTGCGCATACTAGTTTGGTTTGTGTGGCTAAAATTTCATGTCAATTCAAGAATTAATGAGTGACTGAGAAGCATTATAGTAGAAGGGAGTTGAGTTTTATATGTGTTTTTTGCAATTTTTCTTGCTGATTTTTGACTTTTCAAAGCCGTTTTGTAGAC
The DNA here is from genome assembly GCA_006891605.1 of Pleurozium schreberi. Classification (NCBI taxonomy): domain Eukaryota; kingdom Viridiplantae; phylum Streptophyta; class Bryopsida; order Hypnales; family Hylocomiaceae; genus Pleurozium; species Pleurozium schreberi. The sequence continues at coordinate 129,346 of VACF01002057.1, read as the reverse complement.
ACAATGAGTCAACTGAGTGAATTTTTTCTTCACCRATGTGTTTGTATACTAGTTTTGAATCATTTTGTAGTGTAAAGTTTTTTTTCATTTGAGTAGATTTAGAAATCAAATTTCAGCTCCAAATATGTTTTGGAGAAAATTTCAGCATCCATTTTTGGCCTCACTGTACATGCCAGATTTTGGAGGGACAAACCAATAGAGGTCAGAATTCTGACAATCTAGCAAAATCCAAAAAAAAAAAACTAGTTGTAATAAACAATCCACATTCTATGTTTTTATTGTAGACGTCTATGGAGGTCTCTAAAGTCATTCTTTAGTCATTGTAGAGTCAAGCATAGTCACAATATATGACAACAATCTACTTGTTTTTTACTGGGGCACGGCTAGTGACAAGTTACTGTATCCATGTCGGAAAGTCGTCAACACCATGAACGAAAAGTAGTGGATGAAGCTTGCACCTTGTGAACTATTCGTCCTGAAGTAACACTTTTTTTTGGCAATTGTTTAGAATTACTCAAGCAGTCATTTTCTTGTCATACCTCAGTCATTCACAAAGTTCCACAGAGTTGATACAGAATTGTGCTTCACTACTTCACAACTGAGTCCACTCTAATTTGTTATTTGTAAGGTCCACGTCACGTCTTTAGAAGCTTTGGTCAATGAGAATGCGCGGATGAATGGAGTCTGGGTCAAGGTTCCTGTGCTTTTCATCCTTCAATTGTTTCCACGACTGCACTGTGACTACTATTTTGTACACGTCACGCTACCTGTGCAAATACAAAGGTCCAGTCGCTACGCAGTCATTTAGGATAGTAAGTCATTGTTTAGTTGGTTGTGAAAAGCCCCTTTTTCTTGTAGTGCTGCCATTTCCTCAAATTGAATATTCACGTAGAACAAAAACATTTCAAATTGCTCAAAACCGTCTTTGACAACATCCATTGGTACTTGGCCATCTTAGTTTTCAAAACCAAATCAATTGAAATAGATTTATCAAACTTTCAAATTTAGGGCACCCAGTAAGCCACCGTTGATGAGAATTTTCCAATAGTATAATCACTAGTATAGAAGATTTTCAATTGTAGTGCTCGATCTTTGGTATATGCAATTGATTATTGACAAAGATTATGTTTTGAAACATTAAAGTGTGAATAAAAGTGGCCATTCCACTCAAACAATGTAGTTGGAATTTTTGTGGCCATTCCACTCACATTGCATGTGCGTATGTACAACTAGGGTGAGTTTTCTATAAGCCATTATTGTGTTTGAAAACCCACTTGGAGAAGAAATTGAGCCATAATTGCTCTCGAGTTACCATTTTGTTAAAGGAATATTTTGATCCAAGGTGTACAAGAAAAATGATTTGGTCATTCAAGCCCATTCTCTCCAATATTCAAGAATTGAAATTACTCTTTTTATTCCAATTTTTTTTTGGTTGATTTTTGCACAATAATTGAGGACAACCAATAGGGCTTCCTGTAAGTCGACAATGGAAATTCTATCAATAGTGGGGGGGTTCCCTTTAGATTCCCTATTAAATGGGGAGTAGAGAGGTAAAGATCAATTGGCACAAACTCTGAATGTTTCAACTTTGAGCACATCTTTAAGAGCTATCTACAAATCATAGTGAAAAAACTCCATACAAACTTGATTGAAGGTTGTTTGCAATCTTTGTGCAATTCAACAAAGAGAAGCATGCCTTCTCAATCTCTTATCAAAGGAGAATCTTTATTTTCGTAAATTGATAAAACACATATTCCTACATATTACAACATCAAAGGTTGGTGTCACTTCAAGAAAACGTATTATCGTATGCGTAATTCAGATTTGGCAACTTGTTGACGAATTAGTTTAATTTTGGAATTTGGACAATTGGGTAGGTTTCTTTTCTTTTCTTGGATTTCAACACTTTACACTTCCTACTTTTTTGATACTCCCAATATTGGATTCATTCATGCAAATATGCGTCACTATTTCTAAATTTTCTCAATAATAATTTTTGGATATTTAGAAATGCAAACAATGAAATTTTTTCAGATTTTCAAAGAATAGTTCTACAATTTCTACAATTTTGGACATGCTCCAAATTTTCTCTAATTATTTCTGAAACTGATCTACACATACGGTAGGCCAATGGACCCAGAACAAGCAACCTAGAATATAACTCTATAGAGTAAACCTGCCACTGACCGGACAGTTCCAATCACCAGACAGTAGAATTGCTGATGACTGGACAATCACCGCACACTATAGGAACTTTACAAATGCAATAGCGGAACGCAAATTCTTACCATCGCACAGTCGCAGCACACTGTGCGGTGAAGGGCTACAATGCTTTTTTCACAAAATTTCAACCAAGTTACTTTCAAGTTGCAACAAAATTTGCAAGAAAAAACCTTTTTGCGTAAATTTTTTTGAAGTAAATTTTGGTATGGCATTGAACAATCTTGCTAAATTTGAGAGCTTGCAAGTTTCTATTGTCTTGTGGAGAAGGATTTGAATTCTCTCTGTGCAGTGATTGGCAAGGTTACTCTAGTTGTTTTAACTAAGTTACATGGACTGGATCCATGAATAACATGGCACCAAGAGGCTTCCCGTCTGCAACAGTTGTGCAAGGTACCGAACTTGCTGCTCTCTCGCTCTCTTCTTCAAGGCAGTTCTTCCGCAAGTCACTTTGTTTCTGCCTCCTGTAATATATAGCTGCCATTGATAGCTGCTCAAATTGAGAGACATTCAAAGCGACCAGCTCACCTCTTGAACAACAGTCTACGCATACGGTGTCCATGCAAATACTCTAATCAACAAAACTACAGATGGAGCAGGCTAAATCTCATTGAAAAATTGCAAAGTCCGAATCTGAATAATGGTGAATTTTGTTAAATTGGCCGTATTTTTGCGCCGAAAATGGCGGTATTCTGTGCCATTTTCAACACAACGTTGTGCCAATTTAATGGAATGTCATGCAATTTCTAACATATTTCGTGCCATTTTAATGGAATGTTGTGTCATTTTAATGAAACGCTGCGCAGTTTTTCAGTAATACCGTCAACTTAACGAAATTCACCATAATATCAGTTCCAGCTGCAGGCAGGTAAGAATATATTCGTTGCGCCAGGCACCGCACAAATTGCCGCAGTTTTTTTGGTATCTGGAGGCGCACATCGGTGTTATCTTTTCCATTCAGTTCAGTTTTAAAATTAAGTCGAATTCCCCTTCAAAGAATTTGCTCGACTCTCTACAGCTCAATTTCTGGGTCAGAGACGACTAAGACCTTCAGATTCCCGTGGAAGGTGAGGTATCCACTGATCGATATGAGGTAAACCCAATTGTCCGCTGGATGCTTTCATTGATTTCTTTCAGAAAAATTAACGCATATTTCAATCAATTCTCTTCATTGAGATCCACTCTTTTAGTCCAATCTTGCTACCAACCTTACTTCCTACTTTATTACTCCTTACATGCTCCCACCCTTGCTTTGAAAAGCGTTACTACCATTAATTTGGGGACAATGTATAGTCAGAAGTTCGAGCAAACTATCTTCCCGAATATCAACCTCTGACTCCTGGGATTTCAAAGAGGTGTGTCTTGGCCGGCGACCTGTCCAGTTTTCAGTTTTGTAGAACCATCCCGTGTTTCCAACACATCATCAAGCTAGGGCACTCAAACTTCCATGTACAGTACAGTAGAGCTCGTGCTCTCTAGAGTTTGAGTTGGAATCAAAGGCTTGACGTTCGTGTCACAAGGCTCCTACGAAACGTTAGGTACCGTCAAAGCTTCCCATTAATTCTCGCCACCGCTACCTTGACCACATTGGGAATCTAGAATATTACGCGGTGAACACACTTATCTCCCTAATGTTCAAGGTTTGGGAGTATGCTTACCACTGTAGGAAGGACACTCAGTTAATTAATGGGGTGAAATTGTCAGGCTCTGGGTGAGGAGTGGTAGTGCAAGTAGTGCCATGTCCAGCAAACACTTCAAGTTAGACTGTGTTTCCAAAGGAAGCCTTGAGCCAACAACTTCGAGAACAGGACAAGTTAAAGGATGGTGGAGCTACTGAACAGAGGATGGGGCCATAGAATCTGCTATTCTATGGTGCTAATTTAGATTTTTGCGAAGTACTGAGCCGAGACAAAATGGGTCCACGCCACCAGCGACCAACTCGATCGTGCCATCTGCATCATTAAGCGATGAAGAATTGAGTGTCATCACGAGTTTCTACACAGTATATACAACTAGATGTAATGCTCAACTTTAACTGAGAAATAATCAAGTTTCCTTCCACATTGGGATATGAAACTAAACTGATAAGCAGGTGAACACTGTCCCAAGTTTATGGCTAGTACCTATAAGCTTGAAAATTCATGGGCTGTGCAGAGTTTTTTAGGGTTTGGAGTTCCATGTTGAGTTTGTTAGTCGCTTAGAATGCAATTTTCGGACTCTGGTATCAATAAACTATGAATTTTCGAAGCGCTGAGAATAGGTGTACCCAAAATTGATCCTAGTTAGGCTCTCATGTATGGAGGCTGTATATTTTAGGCACAAATCTTGATGGGACGATTTTGCAAATAGGTCTCAATTAGGGGATGGCTCAGTAGTAGAAAGGGGATCCAAAATTCTTTTAGAACGTATAATTTTGGACTTTGTTTGAATAAACTATGAATTTCAAATGAAAATGTTGAAAATAGGTGTATTTTAAAATCGAATGTAGACTCTCATGTGTGGAGAGTATGTATGGAGAGTGTACATTGAAAGCAAAGGATGGTTTTGCAAGCCAGTCACAATTAGGTGCTGTTACCGTATATGTAGATTCTCCAACTCGGAAAACTCATTTACAAAGTTCATTTTAGACTTAAGTCTAACAGCTGCATTTGTCACCTGTGCTAGGGGTACGTTACCAATTGAGGGTAATTTACCAATTGTCTTCCCATTCAATAATTGTGAAGCAACAGTGTCTGAATTCCAAAGAGCAACACCTGGATGGCTGGACGTGGTCACAGCATCCTGTCGGTTTTTTGCAGAAGAAGCTTCTGAAATGGGGTCACTGCACTGTGGCCACGGTGACTTATTCTGTCGGGAAACGAGGGTTTCTTCCACCTTTGAGGTTGCGGTTCAAGTCTGAGACTTATGTCTGTCTGTGGTGTTCCTCTTTTGCGCTCCTCCGTTTTGCCGTCCCTATTGCGTTCGCTTGAGCTCGCGCCTAAGATTCAACTTTCTTGGCCTTGTTTCGCGAGAGTGGACCGTGATGAGAAACTTTTACGGTCCTGTATTGGGACCCATCATCTTGGGTGTGGAGGCAGATGACAAGTGACGAGGCTTGGCGTGGTGCTTTTTGTGTTGTAATACTAGCGATCGAGCTGGACATTTTCTCACCGTCTCACGGTAGTCGGTGACAGTTTTCGACTGAGCAACCCAAGTAAGAGGTGTTCCCTTGTTGCATTCTTGCCATTCTGATTACAAGCTTTTTTGGGGGGGGTTCGATCCGATTGTTGATTCTCTGGTTTGTTTGTTCAGTGTGTTTGTTCCGCTGTATGTTAGGGAGCCAAATCACCGCAGTATCAATTCTCAAGTGCAAAACAGTCGTGAATTGAGGAAATCTTGGTGGACGGAGGTCTTGACAGTAGGGTTTTATCAAAAGCGGATCAACACGCCGACTTCATCTTATGTTTTCTCCATCTTGTTATGTGAGTTGGGTTCTCTTGGGGTTGCCTCCTCATTACTGTTCTTACAGTTGTTTACCTTTGCGTATGATATTTCTATCTGCAAGGGTATCAATCTTTGTGCTCGGTGCTACAGTAGAGCACAGATTCAAGGCTTGTATTGTTGATATATGCTGTAGTAAGCATTCGCCTTCTTGCATTGACTTCTTGGTCATTTCAAATTCAGGAGTCGCTTCATTGTCTTTGGGTTATTGTCAGGAACTTGTGAAGTTGATTGCTTCAAAAAGGGCCCCCGAGTTCAACCTGAAGAGACAAACAGCCACGTTCATGTTCAGGCAGCCTTAATTACTAGGTCTAGGCTTAAATGTATCAGCGTATGTGGATGATCCATTTTTTCCATCTCAGGCTTTTCCTGTCCTCTAACTTATGGACTCTTTCTTGTCTTTCTTGTCTGCAGGTTTTTGCCTGCCATTGTGGAATGCAGGGTCCTTTAAACCCTTTTGAAGATTTCATCATTAGCAGTTTGTGACTTTGTGAGAAATGGAGAGCAATACCTACAGCGATTTACATGCCGACTCTCGCGAACGGTGACGCATGGAACCGGGTGGTGGCACGGTGGCTACCCTCTCTAATAGCAGCATTGTCAAGAGGTTGGATTGCTATCTCATGCACATGAAAAGGATATAACTTTTTTGCGGAGAGGCCATTTGTTTGAAGTGATGGCTTGGCTTACGTATTTTTGTATTGATTGCTATTAGTATTTAAATTTGTATTGAATCGGCCAATTTAAATGACGAGTTCGGATTAGAAGCTGAAAGTGCTTGTGTGAAGCAGTAGACCCTCGCATCCCTTTGGCAAGTAGCCAACTGCATTGGTGATTTGGTGTTTGCTTTTTCATGTGTAGGGATGAGAAACTTCCTGAATGTAAGGTCCTAGTCATTCCTGATGGTGCGGGTGCACAAACAAGCTTCAGGAACCAATTAACAGGCACGGATGGGCTTGGTCTTCGTCTTTTGTTGGATGAAAGTCCGACAGCGCTGAAGCCCAAGGTCTTGCTCAGTCACAGCGTCACCGTGTCGACGGTTCCTGGTAGCAACATTGTGAAGAGGTTCGATTGCTACATCATTGTGCAGTCATATGTATGGTTTGAATCCGAGTACATGAGAGGGATGTCCCAAAGAGGGCCTTTGAAGTAATGAGTTCTTTTATGTCCTTTTTCCATCGATTGCTCTTCATTTGAATTTCTACTGCACACAGGGGTCTCATATGCAGTTCCTGGTGTTAAAATTCCCTGTGAGTCTCACTTTTCCCCCCTGTTCCCCCCTGTATACACGCCGGGAAAAGCGAGACTCACAGGGAATTTTAACACCGGGAACTGCATATGAGACCCTTGTGGCATTAGCCAATTTGCATAATAAGTTTACACTCGAATGTGATATTTGATTACATTGCATCTGTAAGGAAGCAGAGCTTAGCATGTTTTTGGCAAATGACAAACTGCATCTGGGCTTTGGTGTTCGCCTTGTGGTGTGTAGGGGTGAGGACTATCCTGAAAGTCATCTCCCGATCGTTCCTTCTGGTACGGGTAGCCAAACCAGCTGYAGGGACCAATTGCAGAGCACGGATGGGCGTGTTCTTTGCCTTCCGTTGCATGAAAATCGACCTGAGCCCAAGCATAAGATCTTCCTCAGCCACAGCGGCACGCAGAAGAGCTTTGTGAAGCAATTGTGCAAGGATATTGAAAGATATGACAGATACCCTTTTTTTGACCAACTTCGGACAAGTTTATCCATTGGATGTGATTTTCCAAATGCAATTTTTGAAGCGATTGGGCAATGCCAAGTTGCAGTGGTGGTTTTGTCCGAGGACTTTTTTTCCAGGACCAAGTGGCCGATGTTGGAGTTGTCTGCTTTGGTGAAGAGGAAGAGTCATGATCCAGGTCTGATTATTATGCCGGTGTTCTTGGGCTTGACCCGCGAACAATGTCGTGAGAGAGAGAACCATGATCGTTGGTTTTCATTGTGGCAGAGGTGGGCCAAAGATGATGCAAGAATAATCCTTGAAGATTGGATTGTTGTTTTCAAAGTGTTTGGATACATCAATAGTGTTTCTTTGAGTGGTGGGGATGAAGTGAAGTGTCGAGAAGATATTGTGGATGCCGTTTGTATGGAAGTTCCAGCAAAAACATGGCGTGATGATTCTCATGTCCAAGGAAGATCTCGCATGTGCAAGGTATGTAGTGTGCACTTTGGATGCAAGATTGTCATATGGGCTTATAATTTCTSAAGTGAGGGTCGATGTCATTTTTGGACGATGCCCACATGGCCAAGAAATGTTTGATGTGGAGGATTGTCTTTGAAAGGATTTTGCCATCCTTTGATTGAGTGGGGGACAGTCCATGCATGCATATAATCTTCATGTCTTTGATTTTTCTTGTTGCATGCTTATTGGAGTAGTTATGTGCACCCTTTGGAATGCTTAGCATGCTATCCTTCATGGAGTTGCACTTGTAACTAATTGCATTTGCTTCTATCATTGTTAAAAGAAGTCTCCTTTCATTTCTATTTTAGGCAACAACCATTTGTAGTGAACAAGATATCTACGTTTAAAGTAAAAAAACAAGTTTTGCAACACATTGTTGGACTAGATTATTTGACTTTGAACCTTCTTAACTTTAACTTTTTTGCACTACAGAGTTTTGAGCTTTAAATCTTTGTGTCGGAGAATTGTGTTGAGAGTCTAGAGGGAAAAAAGAATTAAAAAAAAAACTAAATTTTTATTCTTTAAAAAATTATTAAGTAGAAGTAGGTAACTAGGTACAAAATCGAAGGAAAATCTAAATTATTAATATCTCTAAGATGGAATTAAAATACACTAATCCCAATGGCAGTCATTGTTCTAGAATTAAAACTACACCATGTGGAACCTTTTTTTTCTTAAAATTGTAAAAATTGCATTCATAAATGAATCTTAGAAGTTAGTTTTTTAAAAAGATGCTCCAATTGATCAAAAAACAAGATTGTCCATAATTTTCTCATAACAAATCCAAATGGAATGAATCAATGCTTTCCATGTAGACAAAATATAAACTATGAGAAAAATAAAAATAAAAATAAAATAAAAAATAAAAAAATTTGAAACTTCTTTTGCTGCTCCTTTTCCTCCCCTTCTACCCTATGATGAGTTGTTTTGGGCATAACTTTGTTTTCGGGCACCGATTGAAAAAACAAATTATATCCACATGAAGCTAATTAGTTTTTTTAACTATAAAAAAAGTTTAAAAAAATCAGGGCAAAATTTGAGATTGTAGGTACATGCGAGAAATCTACCTTGTCCTTTGAAGGGACAAATCGTCCTTTTTAGGGGTTAAGATAGAGTTGACTACCATACTTTGGATATGGAGGATATAGCTACATAATTTTATAATTTTGTAAGTGAGTTGATAATCTTCTCTTCTATGTTTGTAGTGTTCTTTTCAAATTCTTGATTGAAAGGTGTGTAAAAAGAAAAAACATCCTATTTTCAATCTGACCTCTAAATTATGGAGCTCTTTTTTTGGTTATAACTTTGTTTTTCTTCCAAAGTCTTTGAGATTCATAATTGTGATTCACAAATCTATTCTACATTTGCGCGTTTTCCAAACCTAATTGGCTCTTCATAGAAAACTTTAATTTGCAATTGGATGTCAACTTTTGATGATTTGTAGGTTTATTAGGGGGGCTATAATCCCAAAATGCATATATATATATAGCTTAAAATTGAGATTTGAAGCCATCATCTAGCTTTACATAAATTGAAGAAGATGTTTTTCATAAAAGTAGAATCTTTGTTTATTACTTGTGTTAAAACTGTGTTTTTTTCTTCAACATTTAAGATGTAATTGGTTGACTAGGAATGTCTTCATCTTGAAGTAAATGGCCATTTATTTTTTTGTTTTTATTTTTTTTTGAAGATACGAACTTGAAACTATATATTTTTCAATACAATTCCATCCATTTTGTTTGTGAAATAACTTATAGAAATTTTTTTTTTTGATTTGAATTTTATTTTATATAATTGTTTATTGGGTTTTGCTAATTTTTCAAGTTTTATCTTATTTCCTTTTACCTTTTTAAAAGCTCATAATATTTTTCTTGTTGTTCAAAATCAGCAAGTGTATTTAACAACATATCTAAACATATTTGAAGAGGCTCCAATCAATCAGTGGTAATGTTTTTCCAAGAGTGGATTTTTCATTCATCTTGCTAAGTATAATCACAATGGGAATCCATGGTGTATATAGAAGAGAGGTAGTGTTTATGACATGCTAAACAAAGTGTCAAATTAAAAGCAAGATGATGAGACTTGTTGTGAGTTACTTCCGTTTTTCTCTCACTTTATCACACATTTTTAAATATAAATTTGTAGCTCATGGAGATGATGTTTTATAGACCTCCATAGAACATGAAACACCACATGAGTGCAGAGTAGTGGATCTTATGAATAGCTAGGTGGACTACATATTGTTGACTAACCACAAATTTATTAAGATTCWTTTTCACAAATTAGTGATTGTATTATGAATGGTCACAGTACTAGGGATCCAATTGGACATGCTAAAAGAAATTGGAATCATCACCAAGTAGAATTAATTAGAGTATTGCATAGGAATATTTCAAAGTCTTAGCTAGTTGTGCATTAGAAGTGAATATATCTTTAGTTCCAACAGAATTTGGGTTTAATGTTAAGAATCCTTCTTATTGAAATCTCACCATGTCATGAGAACCCCTATATCTTTGTCTAATGCTTATTGAACTTTTGATGAGCATAATTCTTTTAAGATTCCACAACTTGATCATTTGCAAAATAATTTGTTATAAGATCAATGGGAATTCCTTTAATTGTTGTGCTAACACTCATCATTAAAAAATCAAATATGTGTTTTTAAGCCAAAAGAACTAACTTTAATCCAAACCTTCTATAACCACTTTATAGAGATATCATCAAACAATATTAGCAACAAGCCAACAATAATCTAGATTTGATTCTCATTGAAATGCAATAAAACTAGTAGGGATTCCTTTGTAGTTTTATTTGTGCAATTCTATTGTTTGTTGACTTTTTAGATTGGCCCCACAAAATGTTGGGACAAAAATCTCCTCTTGATTCTCAAGGTGCTATCCCCGTTTTGTGGAGATTTTTGAGTCATGCTTTCCAAATTGCATCCATTATCTAAACTAGCAAGGATTGTTATAAGTGACTCTATGAAGTGAGTTGGTTTTAGATTTGTTGTTTGTAGTTGTGAGTTCTTTTACACACGGTTGCTAGCATGTGAGCCTAGGAATTTGAGCCCATGAGCTTAAGAGCCTAGGTTCCCATGCTATTGGTAACATATATTATAGGTACCTTCCATAGTTATAGGATGTTTATATTATACTTAGGTGTCTACACCTTCCATGGTTATAGGATGTTGAAATTACAAGTGTCTATGTTATAGGTACCTATGTTATAAGCACCTTCCTTCTATGGTTTTAGGATGTTTATATAATAAGTTCCTAAATATTATGGATGTCTATGCTTTAAGTACCTATGTTATAGACACCTTTGATGGTTATAGGTTATTTGTATTGTAAATATACGTATTAAAAACACCTTCAACAATTGTAGAATACCTACTTACACCTATTGTAGGCCCAAGGCTCGCATTTCTAAGCTCACATGCTAGCATTGTTGTTCCTTCACATATAAAAAAACCACACCTTGAAGTTTGCGTAGGTTTGAAAATAATTGTGCAAAAACATATAATTTCAAAGATTTGTGGAGTACACCCAAGAAGATAGAATGGGAAAATGACCGCAATTGAATGAGATGGAGTTTGATACAAAAATTATTGGGTGATTAGAAAACAATCAAAACATCCAATGACATTGTTCCTCACAAACTACACATACTTAACCGCTTGGTCTTCTACAATCAAAGATCATAATTATGAAACCAGTCTCCATAATACTGCTAGAAAATGATGTCCAAATCAACAAAAAATGAACAATTTTTTGTTGAATTGAGCACTATATCGACCATTTTCACAATTTTTTGTTGATTTGGCACAAGTTAACAAATTGGTCATGAAATTCTTGTTGATTTGAATAGTACAATGTCCAAAGCAACAAAAAAATGAACACTTTTTTTAAATATTAAATATATTCTATATAAATATTTGAGTTGAAAAACATGCCATTTTAGTTCATTTTCAACCTCTTCTAGAAATTATTTCATATTTTATTTGAGTTGGAAATTTTTGTAATTGAAACCTATAGTCATTATTTAACCCCTAAAGTTCCAAGACTATGTTTAATTCTGCCAAAACTGCTCCCAAATTGCTATTTTTAGTACAAGGGTCAAATTTTTGAAACAAAACTCTTTTTGACCCATGTAACCGTAGGATCTTGTAGCATGCTGACTTGAAAACATGTGGTAAAAATTTCAGAAATTTCCTCCGCGTGGATTGCAAGATATAAGCATTCAAATTCACTAAGATCAATTTTTTGGCCCTGCGAAAAATAGAGCAGCAACACTTCAAAAGCTCACTTTTCTATGAAAAAATGTCCAAAATGGTGGTGCTTCTTTAAATTCTTTTTCGTTGACAAGTTGGCCATATGCTTGAAAAATTTCATAGCATTCGGAATTGTACAACATATAGGAAAAAAATAGTAAGTAGATAGTAGTAGAGAATGATTCAATCTACTAAATTGTTAAGAATTTAATTATGGGATTGAAGAATGACGATTCCAATGGTTGCAATATTGTAATAATCAATATGCATCCTATGGTTTTATTTTTTTCCAAAAATATTGAAAATTGAGTAAGATAATGGACTTTAAAGTTTATATTAGAGTAGACAATCCATAATTGCCCGCAAACAAAAAAAAACTCATAACTTTTGACTCATTGATCAAAATGGAATGATTCAAAGCTCTTTTCGTATATATGACTCTACAAAACCAATTTCCAATTTTTATTTTTGAAAAAAAAAATTTCCCCAAATTCTAGACCTCATTTTGTCATAGTAAAATAACTATTTTAAAAAACTTTGGACTAAAAGAAGTTGAAGAATCAAGATGAATTTCATCTCCAATTTTTTTTTAAGTTTAGATCCTCCAATAAAAAGTTATGGACAAAATTTAGAAAAGAACATTTAAAAATGTTAAATAAAATATTCCTTCTAACTTGAATATCAAACTCTGACTCTTGGAATTCCAAAGAGGTGTGTCTCGACAACTTGTCCAGTTTTAAGTTTTGTAGATCCATCCCGTATTTCCAACACATCATCAAGGGCACCCAAATGTCAACCCAAATTCTCCCCCTAACTAATTTAGAGGTTTAAGTTAGATTAACATACAAGTTCCTTATGAAGTTTTCATATGTGCAATCTTAACATWTAAGAGAAAGACTAAAGAGTTCAAGAACAATAATCAAAATAGAATATAACAAATTGCCTTCCAAGCGGACCGTCTTTTTATCAATGGTAAAATATGAGTTTATATCTATATTGTTTGTTTTTGTTTTTGTTTTTGTTTATATATATATCTTATTTAAAAGAAAGTCAAGAAGGGATGCTCATCAAGGGAAAATACAAAAATGAGAGTGAATAAGGACGCATACCAATGGAGTATACATTGCGAGCAGACCTTCTGCCATTGTAATCACCACCACGTTCTCGTCCGAGCTTCAAATAAGGAGTATCTTAGCTCTCTGGATTTCTAACAACAAGAGCTACTCACTCCAAAAAGATTTATACTAATATCTTTTACTGCCTAAAAGATATGACTACAAACCCGAGGCTAAAAGTTCTATAACTTGCCTCACGATTCTGCTTCAGACCTCTCTTTACTTCTACAGTTGTAACTTCTATCTATGTAGTCCAAATGAAGTGAAACAACATGATTAGGAAGCACAAAAAATGTGAGCAATCTCTCCAAGTTATTTCGCATAAATTGTGTTCTTTTTCATAAAGTTATGAACCTTCAAAGGTTCAGACCTTGAAAACTCAAGGCAACTAAGCTCTGTTCACTTAAACGGCCACAACTTTCTACTCACAATCCCAATTACTACGAAATAAAGCTTAATAGAAAGCCAACAAGAAGGTACAAATGCTTCATGAAAGTGTTTTAGTCAACTCTAAAGTGTCTAACCTCCTACAGATGGGAGAACTATAACTATGTTGAGCACACGCTCAACTCTCAACTATCTTCAATTAACTAACTCCTTGCCTTCAAGAAAGAGAGAGATGGAAAGCATGGAACACAAAGGTACTAAGTAAGGATGCAAGTGTTCAATAATAAGTTGGAAGTGGTTATCATTTTCCTACAAGGCTCCAATTTATAGCTTGTTGAGCTTCATCTTTTCCTTTCCTTGTTGATTTTTCCTTTTCTTTCTCACTTGTTTTCCACATTGATTCTCCTTCCATTTTCTTACACATCACGCTTTTCAAACCTCAACTTTTCGTACATTCTTATACCTCTTCATATCTTCATTCATTCCTAAGTTCCTCTCTTCCCAAAGTTTTTCTCTTTTTTCGAGATTTCTCTCTTTTTTAGGACTCTCTTCCTAGGCCTTCTCTCTTTTTAAGAATTTGTAAGAACTTTTGGACTACATACATATATCTATATAGATATATATAATTTATTTACCAAAAGTTCTTAGGCTACAAATTCTATCTCTAATCTACTACTCCATATAGATTTTTTTTTATAAAATTTACAAATATTTGGCTCAAGGCCAAATTTAGCTTTTAGGACTACTACTTATCCAATACTAACAAGACCTATAAATGTCAAATTTGCCCTTAAATTCATGTCTAATATGCTAAAGTATAATAGAAAATACTAAATGAGCACGTAAGATGAAATCTAGTGCTCACACCAAACTTCCATTTTACTGTACAGTGGCCTTCCATAAGTCTTGCAACCCCATCTCAGTTTTGGGGCAAACACTCTAATTACAAAACATAATTGTAGTAGATAAATTTTGATATTTGATTGAGATTTTTGGCCTTGAATAAGGTGAGTCATGTACCTTGTTGTGACTCATTCCACTTTTTAAAAATATTTCTCTTGTGATATGTGGTTAATTTCAGAAACACTAAGTTTAGTTTGAAGGCACAATGCTACATTTGAATAATCTCATATTACAAGATCATAGGTAGTGAATTTCAACCGGGTTTGGAGTTGTGAGGACCAACATTACTATAGACGCGCTTCTAGTGATTGTTGCTTGTAGATGTAGCCTAGAAGTTTTGAGAGCAAAATCGATGTTTGTCTATAATATTGTATATGTGATATTGCTAGGAGTTCTATAAGCAAACTTTGTGAAATTTTAAGTAGTGTTAGTTAACTTTGCACTACGATATAGTGTAAATCTCATTGAATGACCACCACATTCTTTTGACCTCAATTCCATAGAAAATATATGGAAGTAAGTCAAAGATCAAGTGCAAAAAAATGTAGATCCATAGCAAAGACCAAATGCAAACACTAGTGAATTTGGCATGGGAGTATATACCTCGAGAAAGTATCTAAAGGTCAATTGCTACAAGACCAAACCATATGCAAGCTCTAATAGTAGCTCAAAGTGGTAGTACCTGATGCCCGGGAAAATCACTTGCGATTTTTAGAAAACTACGTGAGTTAAAAGATAGGGTCCATTTAATTCAAAGGAGGAAAATTTTATATAATTTTTAGAGCTACTATAGGGTCTATGAAATGCTACATCCTCTAATATATATAAAATAGGGTATGTAAAAATATCATAGAGTAGGAATTTTTATTATTAAGTTAGCCTTGATAGATAGGAGTTGTACAAATTTTTTATAGTATAGTGAGTATAAGTATAGACAAATAGTTTTGTGCGGAGGACAAAATGTGCACAATCCAATAAATGTTGGAGATTTCCTCTATCGCTTTGTCATTATTGTTAGATAATTTCAGCTTGTCTATGAAAGTGTCAATATTCTGACAATGTAAGGGCATTTAAGAATCTATTGTTCTAAGAAAAWAACGTTGATTTGTAAATCTACAATGAACACTACAAGAAAATAGGGGTATAAATGACTTGTCTACAATGACTGCAGCACCAACAATGATTTTAAAATGATTGCAAAATGACTATTTTACAATCATTGTTGTTGGTGAAGTCATTGTGAACAAGTCATTTATACCTCTATTTTCTTATAGTGGAAGGATGTATGACAAAGGATTGTCTTCTTATAAGATCCATCAAATAAATGTTTTAGGTTTGGAGGTAACTTTACTCCTATGGGGCATAGGGTTAGTGAAGACTTTGGACTAGCTATCTCACTGTTTTATTGGTGTTGTGTTTCTTATTGGAGTTGTTTTTCAGTACAAGGTTAATAGGACTTGCTTTGGTTGTTAGATTGATGATATTGCTTTTGGGGGGATTCATGTTACTACTTTTCTAACGTTTTTGATATTGTGTGGGGTCTTAATCTCTGAGCGCCTCAACTCCTCAAATATGGCCCCTCCAAATTGAAAGATCTCATTGTTTGACTATTGTAATCTTTTCAATGGTACGGTCAAAGGACATGTCATTTTCATTCTAGCTCTAGATTTGTCCCCACTATCAATCGGTACGGCCAATTTGTGTGGATCTTTTTTTAGGTGATGGTTTGGTGGGAATGAATTGAAAAGGTCTTGATTTAGTAAACATGAGCTAGGTGGTCAGGGGTTAAAACAATGACAATGACAAACATTCAAAGAACAATCAACTTAAAACAATGACAAGTCTTCATACTTGGTTTGAATGTCATGATTGTTTAATGGTCATGCAATGTTGCATGTTCCTTTCTATACTAGATTGACTAAAATACATGGCTTAGAACTTAGAAATATCCAAAACTAGGGTTGAATTGCACATTCTTATTTATTATTATGTGAAATTGTATTATGGAACTAGCACCTCATATATCAAAAGAATTAAGTATAAATGTAAGACATTGGGTCTTATAGTGTATATTGTGTATGTATATGAAAAAATCGGACATACAAGTTTTAGATGTAAACTAGCCCAACTATAAAAGGCATTTGAAGAATTTATAAAAAATTATAGGATATTAGAAATATGCTAGTAATAGTTTTTTATGTAAAAATAGGGTCAACTTAAATACAACAATCAAGGTAAATAGCCCTACATCAAATAACCTCTTAACTCAGGTGTATACGTTAAATTACAAGGAGTGATCTCCCTGAGACCTGATGGTAGTGGATGTACCACTTTATTGCAAAATAGTTGCTAGTGAGCAAGACAAAATGTGAAATTCATGTTATAATAGGCTTCTACAATACTAAAGCTTCCTAATGATACCCTGTTTGACATTGTTTGTTGAATTGTTTTTAGTTCATGACCTTTGCCTTAAATGTGTATGAAAGAAGATTGCAAAACACATTAAAGCCACATAGAAAAAAAATTTACCTACATAGTGTGAGTTTTTGTAACATGAAAGATGTGGACAATGATGTTTCTTAATTAAGTGTGCAATCAAATTTTAAAAAATCATCACAATTATTTTTCAATTAATTATTATGTAAACCTATGAAAAAAAAAAATAATAATTCACCAAAAATGGAGTTACTATTTTTGGACATTGAAATTTCACAAGTTGGTTAAGATTCTATAAAGCAATAGATTTAATAGGATAGTTTTGATAGGATATTCTTTAAAATGAACTTAAAAGGAAAAGTTTGAAAGACTTCATAGTGGGGTTGCAAGACTTATTGGATGGTACTGTACAGTACATTACCATCCAATAAGTCTTGCAACCCTACTATGAACCATGAAGTCCTTCAAACTTTTCCTTTTAAGCTCAATTTAAAAAATATCCTATCAAAACTATCCTTTTAAATTTATTGCTTTATAGAATCATAACCAACATGTGAAATTTCAATGTCCAAAAACAAGAACTCCATTTTTGGTGAATTATTTTTTTTTTTTTTCACAGGTTTACATAATAATTAATTGAAAAATAATTGTGATGATTTTCTAAAATTTAATTGCACATTTAATTAAGAAACATCATAGTCCACATCTTTCATGTTACAAAAACTCACACTATGTAGGTAAAATTTTCCTCTATGTGGCTTTAATGTGTTTTGCAATCTTCTTTCAATACACATTTAAGGCAAAGGTCACGAACTAAAAACAATTCAACAAACGATGTCAAACACGGTATCACTAGGAAACTTTAGTATTGTAGAAGCCTATTATAACATAAATTTTATATTTTGTCTTACTCACTAGCAACTATTTTGCAATGAAGTGGTACATCCACTACCATCAAGTACTACCACTTTGAGCTGCTATTAGAGCTTGCATATGGTTTGGCCTTGTAGAAATTGACCTTTAGATACTTTCTTGAGGTATATACTCCCATGCCAAATTCACTAGTGTTCGCATTTGGTCTTTGCTATGGATCTACATCTTTTTTGCMCTTGATCTTTGACTTACTTCCATACGTTTTCTATGGAATTGAGGTCAAAAGAATGTGGTGGCCATTCAATGAGATTTACACTTAATTGTAGTGCAAAGTTAACTAACACTACTTAAAATTTCACAAAGTTTGCTTATAGAACTCCTAGCAATATCATATACACAATATTATAGACAAACATCAATTTTGCTCTCAAAACTTCTAGGCTACGTCTACAAGCAACAGTCACTAGAAGCGCGTCTACAATAATGTGGTCCTCTCAACTCCAACGCCGGTTGAAATTCACTACCTATGGTCTTGTAATATGAGATTATTCAAATGTAGCATTGTGCCTTCAAACTAAACTTAGTGTTTCCGAAATTAACCACATATCACAAGAGAAATATTTTTAAAAAGTGGAATGAGTCACAACAAGGTACACGACTCACTTTGTTCAAGGCCAAAAATCTCAATCAAATATCAAAATTTACTTGCTACAATTATGTTTTGCAATTAGAGTATTTGCCCCAAAAATGAGATGGGGTTGCAAGACTTATTGAAGGCCATTGTACAGTACAATGCTTGCTGAAAAGTTCATTTTTCACTATCAATTTTCCCCTGCATTTCTTCATCTAGCAAGTTAGAGTCAACTTCATCAAACAATACAAGAATGCCTCTCATAAAACACAAAAACACTACAGTAGTTTTTTGAAATATTTTTTAGTAAATCTTCCTAGAAAGATAAGTGGAATCGGCATCCAACCCAAGTCGTTTCATATTTTTTGGAGCTATAAAGAATTAGTTATAGAATTTTGAGGTTGAAATGGCATAAGGCTCTAAAATGGCCCACCTCCTAGAATGTATATTGTTTGTACATTGCTAAAGGTTATGAAAAAGTGACATGAGCAAATGGTGTACATTTAAGGAAGTGGGTCATTTTAGAGCCCAAGTGCTTTCATAACCTCCTACCTTACGTTTATTTGCATCACCGCTAATTGAAATATTGCATCACCACTCATGGATATAAATCTTTTTACAAATAGTTTCATGGTCATCCTCACTTTCTTTATAGCAAATACTACTTTTTCTGTAGTTATACAAGCTTCCACGAGCTTGTCCTAAGGGAGAGGCACCCAATGCCATCAGAATCTATAGGACATAATCATTTCAGTTTGTAAATGCAGGTAGGCGATACATGGCTTATTTCTTTTGACCTAAAATGATAAACAATTTGCAGTTCCGCTATATTTATGTTCTAAAATGAATGTCTGACCTAGAAAGGGACGGCATTGGGTACATGGACACCATTGGGTGCCTCTCCTTTAGGTGATTACTTGATCCTCAAAGGTTCTCAATGTTATGAATTCTAATCACTAATGAATTTTTCACAAATTCTATGGTGGCTTGGAAGCCAATGGCTCTTCCTTTGATCTCAAGCTCTATGATCAAATAAAAACTGTGAGGATTCATATGAACAATAAGTAACACCAAGTGGCAGCCGCATACTTTATATGTTCCTCCAAGTGTACCTCGATGGATCATCTGAAAGAAAGCTTGGCTGTAGAATTTTTTTTTTAGGCATTCGAAAGCCATTTTCGTTTTGGTTTGACTGATTCATGATGGTGAGAATGAGTGGCCCTGTACTAAGAAAACAGTTGTAGGCCAGAATGAGTGGCCATTTTCTCTTCCAAATAGTTGTTTATAATCTCGTGAGAGAGTGGTTGCAAAGAAAAGCCATGCTAAGCTCATCCATAGAAAGCCTTCATGAGACCCTCGAAAATACCGATGACAACAGGTCAACGAATCCACATGTCAATTTGAGACTTAGTTTTCAATAAAATAAACCTTTTAAAAATGAGTTTAAAAATGAAACAAAGACACCGCTTTGAGCAAATGGAGACAATCAGACGGTTCAATCATTTCATCAACGTCCACGCAGATCTAAATGGCAGGCAGTGTCCACAAAGATGAAAAAACCACGGAATTTCATAGCTTTTGGAGGTCAAAACTCGATCATAGCCGCTAATACGTTCAAGGAATGCTGGTCCGATTACACGGCTCTAAAGGGAGATGCATCATGCATACAATGACTCGATGTATGAGAGACCATGCTTGCTTAAATCACAATCAACTTCTGGACTGCTTGAGTTGTCTCAAGTTGCAGAGGTGATGAAACATTTCCTGGCTGCTGCGGGCTTTGTGATGAAGAATCCATCATGCATTCAATTCATGGGGCTTTGATCGTACAAATGCTTTCCAATCTAACGCAGCGTTGGCCACAGGTATCCATCACTCTATTGATGTGGGGAATAGTATTCTAACGTACTAGAGGAAGCTGCCTAAATGCCTAATATAAAAACTAAAGAGTTCAAGTTTTAACCCTTGAAGGACGGACCGGTGGCCGTGGAAATCATATATTTTGATACCGTGTGACATCATCTCCTTTGAAAAAGCTAAATATATTCATTGGAAGTCAAAGTACTAGAAAAGATCTCCCCTTTCCACTCTTAATATCGAGGATGAATGATTGCGTTTCTGTCCTACAAGGAAAGATTCTTTGCCATTCATCGGACGCAAAACGTCCTTGGCGTCGTTTAAGGGTTAAAGAATCTAACAAGAATTATAGAAAGCGATTGTACCGCATGCATTCAACTTCATGTGATACTCGTATGTCTTTACAGTATCACACAATTTCTTCCGAGCAATCAATTGAGTACTATTGAGATAGTAATGAGCTTAACAAGATGAAGTGTACATGTGTACAACGCTTGATAATGGTAATGAACGACTTCAATTCATGCAAGCTCTATATATATATTTTCCAAGTCTGAGTCGACAATCAAGGGGATCTTTGATTTACTGTCCATATATTTCTGAGCCGAGTCTACAAGGCGTATGTCACCATTGATGGCACGCCCAGCAGTGACGGGCTCCAATAAGAGCATGCATACCAAAGTTGTAAACATCACCCTTTGCAGTCACTTTCACGGGTACGCTCATACTTGGGGTCCATGTACGAGGTCAGAGATTGGCAAATATCATCCTGCTAAACAAATTTTCTTCAACGTCAGCACCCCAGATGCATAATTTCTGAGAAGGAAACAATCGAGCCCTACATAGACATGACAAAGACATAAGCAGTAGTTGGCTCTCTTCATAATGATAATAAGTTCAATGCCCACACACACCCGACTTTCCATGGACCTTGGTGGTTATTGACTCAAACTAAGTTGCATTTTTAATCCTTCTTGCATGAGCTATATCTGCAATCAATAATTAAACCAGCAATTGTCCTTCAGGAACATTTCACTTGACAAGGTGACGCCTGACCATGGGTACATTACATAACCAAATAACACTACAAGAGAAAGGGGTGTTTTAAGTATAGTCCTAGTAGTATAGTCTTTTAAGTAATGACCTTTAAATAAGGTTTTTAGTAAAAATTTACTGAAAAGACAGTCTTTTTAGTGAACTTTTATTAAAAACTTTACTTAAAGGTCATTACTTAAAAGACTATACCGCTAGGACTATACTTAAAACACCCCTTTCTCTTGTAGTGTAAGAAACCATTGATTATGCAATACATGGACATTGTTGCTGATACAAACATGTCTACTATTTCAGTAAGTCAGAGATAGTACCTTTGCAATGAAGTTTTCGTCCAGCAAGATGTTGCTAGACTAACTTCATGTCATGGTAGCAGAAGGGCGGCTTACAATATGAATGAAGATATTCTTGCAATAGTCCAGGAAACCCATATTTAAAATTAAAAAATGAAATAGATTTCCAAGAAACCCATTTTCATTTGGAGTTAGGCCCAAGTGACTTCCCTACGGTCAAGTAGAGATAATGAATTTGGATGAGTGTATGAATCTATCAATGCAGAGTGCTCGGACAAAGCTTGACCGAGCTTTAGCACACTAATAAGAAAAAATAACTAGGATGATGTTGACACTCAAGAGTATTGAAGTGACTAATTAATTGTCGCTCCTCCAGAAACTAAATTAGAACATATTTAAAAGCCCAATTTCCAAAGATGTTTACCAGTCCAGTGGCAGCATCCAAAGCAACTTGTTTCCTCCTTTGCCATGTAATACCCTATTTTTCTTGTGAGATGCAAAGCACATAGGTCGGCTCTTGATTTCTAGAAATATGATCATGATGGGCTATGACTGTGTCTTTCAAAGACTAGATTTCAAGATTACCAAATCATCTAGATACCCAAAATAGCAGAATGATCCAATTCAGGCATAGTTATAATTGATGCACTCATTTTTTTTGTCACAGAATAACAATATTAAACTTTGAAACTTTATTTCTCATTACTGACTTTTATCAAATTTTGATTGCTCTTAAACAAGAAATTAATAATTGGATTCTATTTATCTTTAAGGTTAAGGTTTAGGTTTTTACGTTTTTAGTATTTAAGGTTTAGCGCAAACCTAGTCCCATTTGAGCATGTCACACTATCAATCAAACAAAGCACGTGTAGTGACCTTTTGCACATAGCAACCTTCGGTTTCCTTGTGCATTCATGATTCCCTTGCTAAAAATATTGGAGCTTTGATATGTTCATCTCATCCAAGACATTAGACAAATGCTAACTTCATGTTAGCTGAGTTGTACTCTTCTATGCGTTTGTAGGCATGGGAGATGGACTACTTGTCCCGAGTTGAGAGGTTGAGAGCCTTATTGTAAAAGATGCTAGTGAAAGAGATCTCCCTCAAAGTCACCTCTAAATTCCTCCGAAACACAACACCAACAATAGTTTCAATCACAACATTTGGAACCTGCATAGCGCTTGGAGTGCCATTCTGCATCAGCCACTCCAATCCATCCCTGAAGCCATAGCCCTGATTGCTCAAGCCATAGTGTCTTTGTATCGCATGCGGGCCTTTTTACAAGAGCCAGAATTGCTAACAGATGCAGTGGAGAGGGTTGGCAGTTGCGAATCCCACGACATGGCCATTGAAAAGGAAAATGGCGTTTTCAACTAGAATATTACTGGTGACGAACACTTGCCACCCACACTACAGAATGTGAACCTCCAAATTTGAAAATGGACTTGTGTTGCTATTTGCAAACAAGTGGGCTCGGGAAAGAGTGCTCTCATTGCCTGCATGCTGGGCAAGATTCCCAAATTGAAAGGAAGGGTATGGTCTTGTCTAAAAATTCTTTTKCTTCTGTTCATTGTAGTGGTAGTTCCAACAAACAAGAAAATTTGTGCACTGTCGTTTTGGGTAGACAGAATTTGGCCTATTATCTTTTGTTACGAGTTCAGACCAGATTGGAGAATTAGGACTCAGAATGCAGTGTGTACCAATTTTTCATATTCAAGTCTCTTTCTAGAAGAAATTTGTGCTATGCACAAGAAAAACATTGATCCTCAGAGCTTCTTTTGTAGAAGGTCTATTGGGAATAGTTTTACCCAAGCAAGTCTTAATTTTTTATCGAAAATTGGGTTTTGATTCCATAGTACATTAGATAATCAATCAAACAAGGTTTCAGGCACTTTTAGACAACATCATAATGAGAGTACTTTGTGGTTGTGCAGGTGCGGGTCGAAGGGGGCACGGCGTATGTGGCGCAGACGGCTTGGATCTAGAGCGGAACTGTCCAAAAGAATATTTGCTTTGATAGGCGCATGGACGAAGTTTTGTATGAGAAAGTATTGCATGCATGCGACCTGAAGAAGGACATTGCGTTGTTCCCGTTCGGGAACGCGACGGTAATTGGCGAACGCGGCATCAATTTGAGTGCCAGACAAAAGCAACAGGTGCAGCTGGCGTAGGCTTTGTTCCAAGAGGCCGATGTCTACTTCTTGGATGACCCTTTCAATGGTCTGGACGCCCACACGGGTTTCCGCCTGCTCAAAGCAGGGTTGTCCGGACGTTCGGAGTCACGTCCGGACGTCCACGGACATTGCCCCCGGACATCCCCAGCATTCGGATAGGCTGTCCGCCTGTTGTAGATGAAGCAAACGCCCGTGTCGCGGTTGCTGCGTCGTCTGCGTCTCCGCAAGGCCATCTACCCGTCCGTGTCCGCCTGGTCGTCCGCCTATCTTTTTCTTCATAATGTTATAATAAACCCCCTTTAAAAACATGATATATTGTGAAGTGTTCAAACATCATTTTCTAAGCTAAATTCACCCTTGAAAACTGGGATCACACAATAATTTCTCATTCTTGTGAATTGAAATTGTGAATTGTATATCACTTTTAGAAATTTTACTTTATTTTGTGAGAAATTGTAATTGTTATAATTTTTTTTCAAAGATTGGGCATAAATGAGAAAAAATAACGAAAATAACTCAAATTATTTTAATTTTTTTCAACAATTACAAGTACGAAATTATGATCAACTTTGAAACTTGCTTAAGAAATCGCTAGAAATTTGCTTTTTCAAATTGCTTTCGTTTATGAGCAAATTAATGGAAATGAAAAGTAAATTGCTTTCACGCTTCCACATGCTTCCACATGAACAATTAGTTATATTCCACAAGTATTTGCTCATAAATATTGGATTTTGTTTATTTTGTTTAATTGTTGATTGTGTGTCTTGAACAGGAATGTATGATGGGGATTTAGCATCCAAGACTGTTGTTTACGTTACCCACAAGATGGAGCCGGTACCTGATGCAGACCATATTCTAGAATAACAGTTTCCAAACTGTTTTTGTTACTAAATTTTAGATATTGAATTTTTTGAGATGGTTTAGGCTCCTTCTGTAAACAAATTTTATTCATGAGAATAAAATGAGATGGTGTCGGATCCAGTTTTTAGGTTCTTCATGATGGGGTCATTGTTCAAGGTGGAAAATTCCAAGACTTTTTATTGAGTGGAGCTCATTTAAGCTCTTTGATGTCTATGTACAATGAGGTTTTAGAACACATCCGAAAGATTGCAAGCACGAGGAAGAATGGTGATTTGGATGGCAAGTGCATCACCGTTGAGGCAAAGACTGAGAATGAAATTGAGATGGAGAATTTGAACGTTTTTGCCAATGCTTTCCAGGTGCAGCAATTGGTCAGGGATGAGGAAAACGAGAGAGGCTAAGTCAATTCCATGGTTTGCTGGGCATATGCAACTGATGTAGCAGAAGGCGCCTTCATTCTAGTGTATCTCCTTGCACATATTGGTTTTGAGGCTTTTCAGAGTTTGAACAGCTACTGGGTTTCTTCCTTTGCTATGGACGGCAGCTCAGCGCGTGTTTCATCAAAGCATTTGATGCTTGTGTATATATTGTTTGCTATAGCTAGGACCTTTTGTATGCCGGTGTGTGTAATCACGGTGTCAAAGGTTGGACTTGAGAGTGCTCAAAATTACTTTTTGAGGATGTTGCAATCTATATTCCGAGCTCCCATATCATTCTTTGACTCGACTCCCTTTGGACAAATCCTAAGCCGAGTAAGTCTATCTTGCATCCCTTTATCTTCAAACCTTTATCTTCAAAAAAAAGAGCATAAGCCATATTTTGTTGTATTTAAAGGATTTTTTTTTGGAAATGTATTAAGTAGATGTACAATGTGGATTAGATGTCTGCAAACCAGAGCAAAATGGACCTGAAGATCCATGTTGCGATCAGGCAGGTTGTGAACGAATTTCTGAGTGTCTTGGGATTATTCACGCTCATGTCAACAGTGGCATGGCAAGTCTTGTTTGCTGGTGGTTCCTATTGCCGTGGGCTACACACTCCTCCAAGTTTGTACCCTATCCGTTCTTTTGTATATTGTGCAACCGACATCAAGGTCTTCACGATTTTGGAATGTTGAAAGTCATTTGAATTCTATGTTGTAATATAGGCACCAAGCAATCTTTGGATTAAAGCATAGATGACTCTTCTATTCGTGACTGGATTACTTTCTCACAATCTTGACTTTTTTTTCAAGTTTGTATGGACTATGGACGTGACTTGTCTATTTTGTGTAGCTCCAGCAGTTACCGGAAGCCGTCTCTTTTGAGGGTTGAGAACATTTGCCAACCAGATGTCTTTAACTTGTTATATAATACATATGTCATCATTCAAAAGGAAAGTTCTTCAAAGGCTGTACAATAGTAAATACAAGGAACTTGGGTGCCAAACGTCTATGGAATTTTTCCTAATGAACGAAACATGATTCTGATGCAGAGGTACTACATCGCTTCAAGAAGGAAGCTTACTCAACTCACCAGCATCTAGAAACCGCTTTTCATCGATCACTTTGGAGAGTCCATTTTCGGGGCTGCCACGATCCGTGGGTTCCATCAAGAGGAGCGTTTCATGGAAACCCATCTGGATTGCTTAGACACCTTAGGGAGGGCGTATTTCCACTCCCAAGATGCACGCAAGTGGTTTGTCATTCGCATGGAATTTCTGTGGGCCATTGCGTTCACCATCTTCTTGGTGTTCTTCATCTCCTTCCCTCAGGGATCAATGAATCCAAGTTCRTTTCTCATGACTCTTACTTTTTCAATATGCTTATAACAAACAATTTGGACCATGATGTTACAACGCATTCGTTGCAATATTGAGGTAATCTTTGGGAATGACTGGCAACTTTTGTGAGGTTTGATTAGGGCCTTGGGGGCCTTTCTGTTTGTCAGACTTTGTTATTTGACAAAAACATCTGCTCCATATTGTTTGAAATAGAGATCATGTTCACCATAAGGTTAAAATTTTGCACCAGTCGGATTAAAACTCCAAAATTTATTAGCTAGAAGAGATCAGTCTACCTCGTATTATCACATATGCGTGGCACTGTACTAACCTTCGACAGACATGTGAAATTGAGTTAATTTTTGGCTTTTGTGGATAATTAAAGAACCTCAACAATTTACAGTCTATCATGTATGAATTTCTTGTCTTCTTACAGACCACTATGAAATGCATGCCCAATTGGAATTTGGGAAAATGTGTATAATTGGAACAGAATGCTACAAGGGCCATGTGATCAAACTTCTAATAAATAGTAGGCAACCTTTGTGTAGATAAGATTATTGATTTCATATTCCTGTGTACGATTTCTTCGATAATGGAATAGAAACTAACTAGCGAGATTAGTTTCACAGGACTTAAAGACATTATGGTTGTCAATTTAGCTCTGTGATTTGCAGTTTTTCTTACAATGCATTTCTTTTTCCATAAAGTACCAACCTGGAAATCGCCTTCCTTTGCGGACCAGTATTGATATGTATTGTTTTTGCCTGGCAGGTTTGGCTGGAGTGGCAATCACAAATAGTTTAAGCCTCAGCAACGCTCTGGGAAGGTTTTTGTGGAACCTAAGTGCATTCGAGGTCACTGTGGTTTGTGCAGAGCGAATCTTGTAGTATAGCCCATTGCCTAGTGAAGCCCCTTTGGTAATCAAAACTGCTCGACCTGCACAAAATTGATCGTCAAAAGGCACCATTGACATTCACAACTTGTAGGTGAGATAGTCCACACCCGATAATCAAACACCTTTCAACTGTTTCAACATTTCCAGATTCTTATGGATACTCATTGTGTGGTTGGCTATTGTAGGTACAATACAACGCGCATTCCCCACTGGTGTTGCATGGATTTTCAACATTTCCAGATTCTTATGGATACCCATTGTGTGGTTGGCTATTGCAAGTACGATACAACGTGCATTCCCCACTGGTGTTGCATGGATTGACCTGCACATTCCATGGTGGAGAGAGGGTGGGCATTGTGGGCCGCACGGGTAACGGCAAATCCACGCTCATCCTCGCTTTGTTCCGAGTGGTGGAGCTTGCGGGTGGACGCATCGTTATTGATGGGCTTGACATCTCCAATATTGGTAATCCACAACCAAGTGGCATTCTTTGGAGAGAGAGCTGTAGATATTTCTTTGTAGAATTTTAGGGTGCAGGGTTTTGTGGAGTTTGTTGGTGAATGTATGCTTGTTGTTGCTTGCAAGATGTGGAAGGATTTTGACATGGCAAGGGAGTGTGGTGAACAGGGTTGCACGATTTGCGGTCAAGCCTGAGTATCATTCCGCAAGACCCAACTTTTTTTGAGGGTAGCATGCCCCTGAATCTGGATCCTTTAGGGAAGTATTCAGATGAAGAGATTTAGGAGGTATGTATGTTATGATGGGGTTACTTTTTATTGCATGTGAAATTATGTCTTTGGGTTACTGTTTTGTTGTATGCATCACATGAGTGGGGCTTGGCACTTCATAAAAAATTGACCTTCTTGCATTGGTATGAGTGCTATTATAGGCATTGGATAAGTGTCAACTAGGGGACATTATTCAAGCTAAGGATGAAAAGCTTGAAGCATTGGGCAACCGAATTCTACACACTGTGTTCCCAATTTTTTCACTCTGCATTCTAAGTACGTTTTTTGTGTCCGTTAGCTCCTTCCCTTAACATTAGTATTGTCAATTTTCTTACCATTTTGTTGCAAATGTCATGGACAATGCATGCAATAAGCAAGAATTGGGAGAATTGGGAGAATTGGGGTGTGGGGCAAAGGCACTTGGTGTGCTTGAGGCGAGCTTTACTAAAGCAAACCCGTATTTTAGTATTGGATGAAGCAATGGCCTCCGTGGATAGTGCCATCGATGGACTCATTCAACACACTTTGCGGTTCGAGTTTCATAATTGCACTGTGATTACCACCACCCAACCTATTCCTATTATCATTGACAATGACTAGGTTTTGGTTCTGGATAATGGTAAGTTGAATCCACCAAATCCTCAATGATTTATGATTTGCACCCATAGTTCATCAATTTTGTAACCTACGCTGTTTTAGAAGCATATTTGGCACACCCTTATTCTCATTGTAATAATAGATTCCTCTCATAGCACACTTGGTTGCATTTGTTTTTTTTTCGTTGGTGACTATGCTAGATTGAATAGTACATGCGGTGTGCTATGTGTGGTGGGCACTTGTCACTACCTCATTGCTCTGCAATTGGCTATGACATGAACTCACTCCAAGTTTTCTCATGCCCACTTGCAATTCTCAATCTAGTTTTTGTAAAGAACTTCAAAAATTGCACTAGTGAATTTTGAGTGTCAATTAGTTGGCAAAAACTCACTGATATAGGAGTGATAGAATTCCAAGAAGCCATGCAATTGAAACCGGTATTAGTAAAAGCCTTGAGTTCCAAGCGGTGCAGCACCCTTAGTTCTTTACGAAGATAAGCCACTCGGTTTCATGGCCAAAGAATGTAAGGCAAATGAGACTTGAACTTCCATACTTGGACTTTCAATCTTGTGCGCTATGGCTTCACATTGGTGAAGTCACTTTGACTCAAAATCTCCCTCCAACTCAAAATAAATCCATGGTCTCATGATCAACGGACAATGGATATAAATATGACCTCTCTGCTCTTCATTCTCACTAACTTTTAAGGAAGAAAATCCTTCATTTTTTCATCAAATTTTTTGTTGATGATAGATGATAAGTGCTCTTTAATTCTTGCTAAATTCAAAAAAATTATTTGTTTATTTTGTTTTGTACTTTTTTTTAAATTCAGCAATTATTTTTTATTGACTTTGTCTTGTAGTTTTGATTGATGTCTAAAAAAACATCTAGACATCTAAGTAGACGTCTTGAAAAGCAATATAAAAATCTCAAATGGCATAAACGTGTGTTGACTAGGCATGCCACATCATCCTTGTTGGTGTCCGCATCACTTTTCCTGCCACCATATGAGATGCTATGTCCAATGCCAAGTCATGGACGAGCCAGATGAAGAACATTCCCATGTGGCTTTCCCTACCAATGTGGCACTCTGGCATCCACCTATTACATTGTTGAGAGCTTGAAAGACCATGTTTTGTAAGATTTTAGAATGAAATAGGCTGAAATTGAGCTTGTTTTTTGAAATTTTGGGACTTTTTCAGTAAGATTTAAAGATGGTATTCTAGTAACATGTAGCTAATAGCCAAAGAACTTTTAAAAATAATTAATTTTATGTGATGTGGAAGTATACAAAGTGAGCTTCTTTTTGCTTGCCTTTTAAAACATACAAAATATTATTTTGGTGGTTTTTTTGGTGAATGACCATCTCCATAGAGTTATTATAAATGAACATCTTTTCATTTCTCCAAATTTATTTTTTTGTATTCTTCATAAATTATAATGTTGAAGTACTTATTTTTTTGAGATTTTGCACTTTTCTAGTTCCCCTACTTAGAGAAATTTCTATGCTTTTTCTTCCAAGGGTATCTTCTTCACTAAGATTTATACATTGTGTATATTTAAAAATTAAATTAAATTAATTTTCTAAATTTAATACACTTTAGAAAAAATTAACAATACTCCTAAAAACACAGCACATAGTACAGGTATTTCTTGCAATCATCTAGGACACATAATTGTATTTCAGTCGGTTGTGGAGGACACATAATTGTATTTCACTTAGTTGTGGCGGACACATTTTTTTAAGTGTTTACATGCATTTGTTCTAATGATGAAATCTACTTCAGGTCCAATATTTTTCATACTCTCTTCCAAAGATGAAGTGATACAAGATTCACTTACTCTCTTGAGATTTTGTCTCAAGGGAGTGGAGTTGAAGAATGACATGGGAGACTAGAAAATGACCGCAACATCTTCAAAAAGTAATTCTAAACAATCTTGAATCCAACCATTGACACCGTAGTTGTTAGCACCAGCATGCAGAAGGTCCCAGCTACAACTAACAATATTTACACAATGATCATTTGTTTTGTTGAAACACGTGTT
Organism: Pleurozium schreberi; assembly: GCA_006891605.1. Taxonomy (NCBI): domain Eukaryota; kingdom Viridiplantae; phylum Streptophyta; class Bryopsida; order Hypnales; family Hylocomiaceae; genus Pleurozium; species Pleurozium schreberi. The sequence goes on along the minus strand of VACF01002057.1, from coordinate 98,544 downwards.
GAACCACCTTCCACGAAAGAGGAGGTAATTCATGCCATCCAATAGTTGTTTAGAATCTAAAGAGCCTAAAAACAAATATGTGCAAGAAGATAGACTGGAATGAAGGTGCTTCCTACTACATTAGTTGTATACCCAATAAACCTTGGAACTAATTTGGCCTCTCTCCCTTTCTTCTTCCTTGACTAACTACTGCTCATGGAAAGCATTGTCATTGTCATTCACATTCTCCATTTCCTTAATAAGATGTAGCGGATAAGCAACAATTTATTTTCATTCTCATTCTTTGCCTTATTTTTGATCTTATCAGTGTCGACACACTTGTCTTTCAAATCAACGTTCTTTGTTGTGCTTGTATACTTTTGCATGTCCTCTAAAGCCTCATTGTATGCATACATGAGAGTGCTAAAATTACTTCTATTCAAGAGAAAGTCCTAGAATTTCACAACTTGAAGGACCTGAAAACGTTGAACAAATGGATCCAACTATGGGCTTCATTCATCATTGTGTTGCACATATTAGAGCAAGCTCTAACACTTTTACAAAACTAAAGAAAGGTTGATGCAAGGTTTTCACCATCATGTTGGGACGGACACTAAATTGATGAAACTTCAAGATCCAATTCTATTATCCCTCCAGATCCTATAAAAAATATTGGACAGCCTTGACGGACTGGCCGTCCAGCTAGAGGACAAATTGTCCAGATTGACAAGTCACCAACTATTTAGGCTGTCCAAAAAAATTATTTTTTTGGCTAACGTAAAGCTGGACCCATCCGGACAACGTTGACGAACAAGCTTATGGGAACATCCAGCCTCACATTTGGATGGAAATGCTGGATGGATGAATCTCTCCTAATGACTTATTGTTCCATCTAAGATAATCACACTATACCATTTTATTCTGATGAATATAATTTGTTCATAGAAAGGGCCCAAACTATCTCAAAAAAAAGCCATCCAAAATTCAACAAAAAAAATCAATCTAGAGAACGTATTATTTATCATGTATGTTTGGAAACAAATATGGTGTGCATCAGGTAAAGACTCTATTTTGTGGGTAATGTACACAATACTCTTGGATGTTAGCATCACCATCATACATTTATGTGCAAGATACACAATCAGCAATTGAACCAGATAAACAAAGTGCAATGCATTTATGAGCAAATCACATGCGGGATAAAATTAATCAAAGTATTATGAAGCCTCAATTCTAATGATCAAAGAGCAAAATTCTTTGTCCAATTGAAGTTCACAAACAAAGAAAGGCAGAAAATCTTCCTAAAAATAACATCCAACGCTTTTTTTGCTTAATCTCAAGATCTATGTTATATACGGACCAAAGTCAACATCTTAAAAATTGCAGGGAGTAGAATAGACAACAATGGACATTGAATTTTTTTTAAACTTCCAAAATTATGTGCACTAATTTCAACCTTATTATGCCATTCAACCTTATTATGCCATTCATATTCTACAAAAAAACTTCAAAACGATTTTGCTTCATATGCACTTTCAAAACTCAATGTGTACTTGTGAGCGTTTCAATATCCATCCTTGGTATATAAACGAGCACAACTAGGTTCTAGTGATTGTGTGGAAATCGTTACTAATTGGGTTCCTATGTGTTATTAATTTCTATCCAAGAAATGGATCTTTTCTATTTGCCTAATAGATATAACTTGCAACATAATCTAAAGCATAACTTAAATAAAACTAAGTAGCCAATCTAAACAAAGCTACTATGATTTTTTTAACAAAGATTTATAATTTATTACTCATAGGTGAAAGATAAACTCATGCCATTTCTAGAAAAATAAAATTCATCGAAATCCAATGTACTTAGAAGAAGTTGTGATAGGATGAAATTTAGCCCTTTGAATGGTAATTTAAACTTCATCCATCTTTTACTCCCATCTCCTAAATTCAATTTGACTTTGGATTTTCAACATGATCTTAAGTAAAAATATTCTATCTAAACCCTAAAAATATCAAAGAATATCTTTGGGACTTATATTKAGAGAATCTCAAAGAATTCATCCATTCTTCATTCTCAACTTCATTATCTTATAGGTTTTGAAGTAGTTTTCAAAGTTTGAGATATTTTTAGACTCCTTTGATCTTCTCTAAAGTACTCCAACCTAAATTTTTTTTCCTTGATTATTTACAAAAGATTTTAGTTTAGCATTTGAATTACTTTTATTTGGTTATTATTTTTAGATTTAATTTTAGGGACTTATTCCTTAAAGATTTCAATTTGAACTATTCAAAAAAATGCTAATTTATATCAAAATTGAACTTTCCTAGTGAAAGTTATAGATGGATGAAGTTTGAGTGCTTATTGGTACTTCAAATTGCATTTGCTATTTCCGTTCAACTTACAATTCAAAATCAAATTCTAATTCCACTTTTTACCTCTCAATTCTTACCAATATTCAAGTTTCCACTTTTTGGATGAAATTGATTGATTTTCATCCAATCTAACTTTTTTTAGTTGTTTTTAATCGTTTGGTCTATATTATCTAAGTGTTTTACATTTACAAAAGCCTTTGGGCCTATTCTAAAGGTTTCCAAAGCTAAAATTGAAATTGAATTAAATCTTAGTAGTCTAAATCTAACATATCGGCTTTGGCTATGAATCAAACTTCCTAATGAAAAGATTTAAATGAAAGAAATGGAATTTAAAAGCTTCCCTTGAATTTTACCTCATTTATGAGCTAATCAAAGACTCTTTCTAATTCTTCCTTGTTTTCCATCTTCTTTCCTTTTGAATTGTACTCACCGCTAATTTTTTTAAGTTAGTTGTGAAATGGAAATCCAAGCTAACTTCTACTCCATTCTAAGCTTTCACTTCTTTCACTTCTTTTCACTTCTTCTTCTTTTTTCTTTTTTCACCACTTCTTTCTCTTTTAATACTATTCTATTCAATAATTGATATTCTATTAGTTGACTTGCGAATAGAATAATTGCCAAACTTCAAAATAATAATTGACTATTTGCAATATTCTTGTTTTCCTATCCAAGTCAATAATTGCAACTTATATCTTATATCCAATCTTCACCAAAGGTCCAAAGCTATCACATGATTGGCCGAGCCAAGTTTTATCTCTAATTCTATCTTCTTTTGATTATGGTTATACTTGATCTTTTAATGTTTTTTGCACTTTATTTCCAACTCCTATTYTCTATCAATCTTCATGATTTTTTGGAAATACTGTAAAATAATTTAAAAACAAAACAAAAAATATGTTTAATATATATACTTTTAAGAAGAAGGTATCCTAGAAAGGAAAAGCATAGAAAAATTTTCTAACTAGGTGAACTAGAAAAGTGCAAAATCTCATGAAAATAGGTACTTTAACATTTTAATTTGTAAAAAAAAGGGAAATAATTTTTTTCAAAAATTAAAAAATGGACACTTGGGAAGAGTTGATGGTGATGAGATTTCACCAAAAAAATGGTCTTAGAACCATCATCAATGTTTTGAAATTGCGCGCAATGGGATTCTTGTTTGCACTCATGTGGAGGACATAAAATAATAAATTTTTAGACTTCCTGTGGTAGGTTTATGCTTTTCTACTATGTTGATAGACCATGAAAATTTCAGCTCCAAATCATTAAATTTAGTGACTCCTAACGTAGTGAAAACCTCTAAACCTCAAAGTGTGACAAATTAGCAAAAAATATTTTTAAATGTAAATTTATTTTTTAAATTAAAAAAAAAGTAAAATATATGATTATCATCAAGTTAGGCATCTCCAGTAAAAATTTCAAGTTTACGGGATTTATGCGTCAAAAGTTATTGAAGATTACAAGAGAGCAACACTATTTGTGACGGAGAATAGGACCGGTGTTTCTTGCAATGACCCTGAGCTAGAGTCCACATACTTCTTCCAACTCTTTCAAGCTATTGTGTCGGTTTGTATATTGTTTATTACTAACGATTAAGGAACTTGCACTTGAATTGTATTGAATTTCTCTCTTCTCTCCTAAGTCCATATTTGATATATTGAGACTTTTCACAAATTTTGAGAGAGAGTGCTAGTTATTGGAAAATTCATTTAAAAAAATAATAATTGAAACCAAAAATAAATAATGCTCAAATAGTGATCGTACAATGACATTCTAAAGGTTGGTGTTGTTACCTATTTATAAAAAAATACTAGTAAAGAGATAAAGCACTTTATCTTCGAGTCGAAGATAAAAACAAGATTGCAAAAAGTCTCAATATATCGAATATGGCCTTTCCTCTTTAATTCTAGCTTCTAAAAGTACTATTTTTTTTCTTTCATCCTCCAAACCTGCAATTCAAAATTTGAGTTTTTGCTTTGGATTCAATAGCCATCAATAGTCCAATACTTAGTCCCAAAACTAGTAGCCAAAACTTAGTTCAAAATTTGAGTTTTTGTTTTAGAAACATGGTGGGATCTCATTTTTGGATCCATCCACAAGCTTACTATATTGGACATGTGGCATTGTTTTAGTTGGTTGGACCTTTGTATAAGCTGACAAGGCTGTCAAAGGTCTTTTGACTATATTGAGATAAGTGGCGCTCTCAATTTGGTTGGAGTGTTGGACCCTTGCACAAGCTAATTGAGCTACCAAGGGCCTTATGCACACTTTCCTCACGAGTTTTTTGAAGAGATCCACAATTGGTATGGCTCAAGACCACAAATGCAGCCTCCACATCTGTGAGATTTGTTGTCTCTAGCAAACTCCAACTTCTAGACTACACAGCCACAAGAACAACAAGGTAGTGAGGAAGTCAAATCAGACCCGGAGATGGATGACCCCATGGACGTCGCAGCTCGCATTGTCCCTCTATCAACGCAATGCACATCCCTGCCATTGTTGCCAATCCGCATCAGTAGCGTGCCTAATATTCGATCCCCCTTGCACACCTCTAGCAGCACACCAAATCCTATTGCTTTCACAAAAGTCCCGCCTACAGTTACTCCCATCTTTATCAGCTCCCCGAAAACACTCAAAGGAAGTCTGGCAACATTGTGGTGAGACGCAAATATATTTCTGGTCACACCATCATTAGTGACGCTACCAAAGCCACGGGTGCTATAATGGCGTCATAGATGAAAGATATTGCTAATCGGTCCCCTACAATTGAATTTTTGTAGGGGACCAATTGTAGGGGACCGATTAGCATGCAAAACTTGTAGAATTTGGTCTACGTCTCTCTCATCCTTTCCCTAGAAGGCCATGACATTTCATGCTTAAAACTATCATTTATGGCATGAACTACCTCATGGAGAACTTTACAGATAGTACTCCGCCCTATTGCAAACATCTCACTGCAAATTGTCAGATTTGTGCCATGCGTCAATTTAAACAGTGTGCAAGCAACTTGCACAAGAACAGGCACAGCTAAACGATAGTTGTTTTGTTTTTTTCTGTACATGAGGAGCTAGCACCTCTGACGGTCCGAAATGCATGTTAAACTAGGTGCCACGGACGCTTACTTCCTTAGATCGTAGCGCAAGCCAACTGAAAGTCAGTTTGCGCTTCGTGGCACTCCTCCAAGCAAAGCTTCAGCAAAGAGGATTTAACCCACCACTATTGCGCATGCTAGTCACGGTATTGGTGGAAACGACTATCTGCGCACTTTCAACGCATCGTTAGAAGTACAAAGGGAAACCCTCGTGATGGGAACACCCACTCAACAATAAACAGTTTAATACCACAAGAATCACCTCCCGGAGCTGACCAAGTGTGAACTCATTTCTTCATTCATTTTAGACCGCTCTTACTCAGAAGCACCCGTCCCTACATACAGCTAGGTGGGAACAAGCCATTAGACACTTAGCGCGTTTGGATTATTATATTAGTTAGAATTAAGAAAAAAATTCACTAATAAAAATGCCGATCGGACTAGTTGGCTCCCTAGTTCTGTACCGAACTTTGGTTTTTGGCCTTCTTTGCTATTTGGTCCCCTACAATTGAATTTTTTCTTAATAAAATATTAGGTATATGTTGAGGCTTTTAAATTGGGGATTACATCATCAAAACTAGTTTTTGGTGCTAATTTTTGACCYACTTACTCAAAATGAACTTGAAGAACTAAATGGCTAGATATAACTATGGAAACTACACTTTGGTATTAAATTTGTAGGCTAACTTTGTAATTTGGCCACTAAGTTTTTAAAAACAAAATTTGGGTATTCCAAACTTGCGTTTTGGAAACTAAACTTTGGGAAATAACCATGGAACTTAAACATGGACACAACTTTGGCTATACTTAACAATTTGGGAGTTTTCTAGCACTCACATTCAAAGCTTTGCTGTGGCTTTAATATTAACAAACACAAAGTATAAATCCTTTGCATATCAGTGAATTCAAAACTTTATTGTGTTTTTTATTCTATCAAAAAAATCTAAACACTCTGGATACAAAGGGGTTCAAAGCTCCACTGTCTTAAAAATGACAAAGACTGAAGACACGCGCTTCAGGTAGGACATTAAATCCTCCATTTGAAGTGGGCCCAGTAGGCTGGAATTACCCTGGGTAAAAACGCTGAAATTTTTTATTTTTCACAAAAAAAATTTTTAGCAAATTCTGAATTCATATTTGCAATCAGAGACCCCAAATTAGCTAGGAGAGGTCTAGACTATACCCTAGACACGGCTCAAAATAGGGGGCCTTTTTTCACTTTTACCTCCGGTGAATCCTTCTGGGCCCACTTCGAATGGAGGATTTAACGTCCTGCGCGCTTCAGTCCCTGTCATTTTTAAGGACGCTGAATCGCTGATGGATCTCGCCTTCATTAGACTTTGATGAGAGAGGTTGACGAGGGTGCGGGCAGTTCCTTGACAGTGCGGGTTCCTGGAACTCTTGAAACGAATTAGGGTTTGCTCTTTGCTGTCGGCTTGTACACGCAATATATGGAACACATTTCAGTGCGGAGGATTTCTGAAGCGGTTTCAATCGCCGTGAGAGTTCGGGCGACGATTTCTTTCCGCTTGTAGAGTGTGAAGCTCTTGGATTCGACATTCACTGTCGGTGGATTCTTTGTTGTGGAACGATTTCGCTGTGCGGACAATTGAATCTTGAAAGAGACGACGGTGTTTAGCTCGGGATTGTACGTAACGTGTGTGTGTGGAGGGATCGGGATTGTCCATCACAGACCGCGGTTTTCGTAACCCGCAGTACTGGAACAGAACACTTACTTTTGAGGTGGGCCTTGCGCTTGTGTAATTTCTTGAGTCGCTAATGAAGTGGTGTTGCATGTGAGTTGTGATTGTAGTTTTAGAAGTGTTGTTTTATGCATGTTTTCTTCCATTTCCGTACTTGTGTATTGCCCAGTTGCAATTACGTAGTTGTTATTGAGGATTGATGCTGTTCATGGTAAGTTATGCACACCTAATTTGTTGGAGAAGATGTTCTTCACACAAAGAGTTGTCAGTGAACACTTTGGTCTTTTAGGAATTTCAGATGCAATAGATACACGAGAGTCGGCCAGCTATCAAGCGGGGAACACAAACCAAGCGTGAAACAGCGCTTCCACTTCCTGACAGCTTCGTCCCCTGCACGAGTGCACGGAGCCCAGGGGCCCTAATCAACCCCACCATACAATTTGCTTTTGGCATTCGAGGAAACCTACGATCGGTGCAGCKTCGGAATTGCAATCACAGTGAGCGATGGCGTCAGGAGGGATGAGTGCCGCGAAGTGTATGAACGCTTTGTTTCGCAGAGGCAACAATATGGCGTCGTCGGCAATCCGGTTGCGAGCTGGGGCGGGCCTCCCCGTGGGCACCATGGAAGTTCCTTCTTCCCCTGTGAGTCATCGAATAGGATTTAAATTTCTTAAAATATGGCAATCGGAGAATTTTTATTGCTAGATTTTGCAGGTGCAAATCAATTTTTCAAATTCTTTTTGTATAGTTCCTGCTTATGGCATTATTGACGCGTTTTTTTAGGTCACCTTGTTTGATGTGCTGACAGGATGTAAATTTTGTAGAATGTTGTAAACGGAGGTACATTGTTGTTAGGATTCACTTCTTTTCAATTGAATTGAAATTTCGAAATTTTTGTACCTTATAATTTCTACTTTAGAATGTGTTCAATGCATTTTTAGGTCACGTTGTTTGGTGTCATTTTGAAAAGTCTCACTCTTTTGCTCCTCGCGACGGAGTTCTTAGTGCTTGGTTTGATCGATGTATAGCGACGGATTTGTTTCTATTGCTTGGATTTACTTTGTTGTAGGGGAAAATGAATCTTCGAAATTCTTTATAGTCTTTGATCGAGGACATGCTCGACGTGTTTTTTGGGTCACCTTGTTTGGTGTGATTGTGAGATTCCTTTCTTTTTTGTTCCGTATGACGGAGTTGTTGCTTCTGGTCCAATTAGGGTTTTGAATTTCGACCTGCCCAAGGTACTGATTGAATTTTCTTCTGTTTTGATGTGTCGTGTGCAGCTCCCCGAGAATGCAGAGCTCACCTGGGACGATGGAAGTGCGTTTCCGGAGCCTTGTCTTGATAATGTGGCCCCCATGGTTGGCAAGGTACCCTTTCGACCTAATTTGTAGAGACATATAATTCTGTAGAGAACTTTGAGCTATAGTAGGTCTGGTCTGGTCTTCGTGTCTGTTACTTAGACTCCGGCGACACTCAATTGACTAGAATTACCTGGAATTGTCCTCAATCATTTGTTTCCCCTCTTAGATGCGAGAAAGCAACATCTTAAAATTGCTGTGCCCCATTCTATAACTGTTCACAACCTGAATCATCATAGTAGACATACTYGCATGTAGTTTACATCTTAGATTAAAAGTGATGTAGAGATCTGTTACGGGTGTCGAGGACCCATTGTGCAGACCCAGCGTTCGATAGGGTATTGAATTATAGACCTAATCCTATCTGAAGTATCAAGCAGAACGAAAATGCATATCTTTGGCACTTACGCATTTTGGATATGTCAATGAACTACATCCCTCTTGACGGAGTTTAGAACTAACATAGGTTTCTCCGTCCCTGTCTGAATCCCCAAATCTGCTTGGAAATATCTATCCTAAAATTTGGAGYTTGTGCAGTACGAAGCGTTAGCTTGGACGTCGGGAGGTTTGGGATTGTTTGCTGCGATTGCTGGTTTGGCTGCCTGGAGCGACAAAGCTTCAAGAATTCCCTTTGTAAGTAGAATTTCTCATTATCGCTTCCACCTCAAAGTCAGTTCAACGTGGTCCATTCCAGATTGCTACTGTTTTGATTGTGTGGCTGTGAGTRTATTTGTACATTATCAATGCTGAATAAGGTAGTCSATACTATTCACAGCACTTTATGCATTTTATGCATCTAGGAGATTGATTTTTGTAAGATGTAAGGTAATTGCCACAATCGACACTAATAGCAACTGAGCATACTTACTATTGTGAAACATAAGTTATTTTTATTGGATTCCAATTCACTTTTGCATGCATTATTTGAACACTGCATGAATAGTTATAAAATTCTAAAGCATTGCATGTACGGGYACCAAAAATAAACCCTAAGCTCTCCTATGATTGTCTATGTCTTGTATCATCAATATCCAGGTTTTAGTCACTTTTTGTTCAAATCTTAAGTATCACATTTTACTTTTGGGTCAGTGATTATGGGTGCACATCTGTAGAGACCTTTCCGCACAAGAACCAAATCTGTTGGGATCAAGTTTTCATCGCGATGTATGAATTTCTTAGGTAGTTCCAAATTGGGAAGTTTTAGGCCACCATGAATGCCCGTAGACAACTCCATTTGCATTCCAAGACCAGTGGCCATCTACTTCTTATGCAAGTTATGCTTACACGCATACACGATTTCGTAATAAGTCCAACTGAGTGCATGAGTAGATGAGTTCTTGTTGACAGAACTGTGTCAGGACGGTATAGGAGACAGGAGCAGGTCTCTAATTGTTTTAGTATCCTGTACCTATCAACGTGTCACTCAGAACTTTCTGAAATTTTCTTGCAGGCACCACGGGAATACCCCTACGACAACTTGCGAGTGGAACTTGGTAAAGATCCTTTGTAGGCTAATGTAGGGTAACGTAACACCTACCGTGGCTTCTGCTGTGTGTTTGCAGTTTCCAAGCTGCAGGGAATTCCCAGGATTGACATTGAAAGCAACCTACTATGGATGTGTCGATTGAGCTTGGTTATGCTAGGACATCAGGCAGTGTGGCATTGTGCATGTAGATGCAATCCACTTGCTAATCTTTTTCTTGTACAGGCTGACTGCAATAAATGGCTATGGGTAGGGTTTCTTGCTTCCACGTTACTTATTGTTGCATCTGGGCGTAATATGTGTACAGGAAGGTTAAGAAAAGAAACGTACAGTCGGGTACCAAAACCTTAAGTGAAAACAATTTCAGGCTGTCAACTTTGACACCCTCCTGAGGGCTGAAAAATTGGGTTTTTTCAATGAAATTTTTTCACAAGATCATCTACATGTTAATAACATCTGTGCCAAATTTCAAGGCCAAAAGATTTACACAAAAAAAGATATTCAAAATCTACCAACATGTGTAGCTGTGAGAAAATTTTCAGTTCTCCCAACTTTGACACCTTCTCAAGGGCTGAAATTTTGCTTAAAAGACATGTGTTTTTAGTACATTCTTACTTCAAAGACTCTTTATAGGTCATTACGTAAAATCTTATCTCTAGGACTATACTTTAAACACCCTTTTCTCTTTTAGTGACTCTAAAACTTTAAGGTATGGAGATTTATGCTCTCTTGAACCCAGAAAGGACTAGCCTTTCAGATTTCAAACAATAGATGAACACAAACATGTCCAAGCACACAAAGGTTTAGTTTTTTCATCTATCAAAAGTTTCTTGGATTTTTGGGTTCATTCTCATATATTTGAAACAAAATAAATTGTCTAAATATTTCTTTAAAAATGTTGTCCACAATACATGCGACATAGATATTATGACCTCAAAATAAAACTTCTAAGTTTTAAAATCAACGTGTCCTAAAAGACTTGAATAACAAGGCAAACAAAATCTCAATAAATCTTCAAATAAAAATGACTAAAATCTTTGTATGATTTTTTTTATAAGCAAGCATATATTGAAATGTACAATGGAAATTTATTGAATGATGAATGAAACATATGCAATGGTGAATACTAAAAAAGATACACATACATTAGCATTCATTAGAAATTTGACTCCATTGTTTCAAAAAATAACAACCCAAATTGAAGAATTGAAAAGAACTTATAAATCTCAAAAAGTTTGTGTTATCATGTACTCTATTCAAAAGTATCAAAATTTTACCAATATGTGATACAATGAATGCGTCGCATAGCAAGCACAAGCCCCAAGTATTAATGGTAGCATTTGTGATATTACAGAGGGAGTTATGATTTTAATAGTATGTGTTTTTTTCCTATGCTAAGCAAATCAAGTAAAATACAAGTTAAAATAAATTCAGTAAAAAGTTCTTGGTAAAATAAAAGTATTAGTTCAATGTTGAAGTGGCCAAAGTGTTCTATAGCCTAATGGCAACAAATTTTCTAATTTTTTTGATGAGTTCGAACTTGGAAATTCAATATCTTTTGCCCCTTCAACTAGAACGCCAAATGTCTCTTTTATGCATGTATCCTTGCCGAGGGCTTTCCAACGCACAAAGCACCTCCCAATCATCCTCGTAGTTGTCGAGATCTTGAAGTACATCAACACAAACTAATAAGCTATTCCTTTTAATAGTGTATGATGAGAATATGTATATTTTCAACAATTCAATTGTAGCAAAGTTTAGAATAGTCAATAAAAATAATTCAATTGCTAATAAAAGCTAAAAATTATATTTTTGGTAAATTTTTGAAGTTAAATCTTCCAAAAGTCACATGAAACAATCTTTAATGCTTTAAAAAAGAGAAGGTAGTCTAAATTTGCAAAATTGTGAAGGTATATTATAATATAAAACTTAGAATAATAATTTAATGATGAATCTCAAGCAATAGTTGTAAAATATGATCCATATATCATATCCACACGCTTAGATCAACTTCCATACTAACCAATATTTTTCAATAAAATTTGAACAAAAATTAAAAATTCCTTTTAAAATCAAATATAGATAGAATATATATAGATAGAATGTAATTAGAATAATTATATATATGACATCAATTTCATGAAATCCACTCATATAAAATTTGTTTTCAGAAACCATACAAGATTTTTTACAACTATTGATGCTTACGCCTAAACCCTTTGCCTGCCTTGGTCATGGGGTTGCTTTCTTTCTCTATAGTCGTAGTACACATTTTTTGTTTTCTAGTAGAGGTATTTTGTAATGTGCTTAACCATTGAAGCACGCGGCGGATGTTTATTGTCCTTTGGATGATAGAAATACCATATGTTGAGTGGACACTCACTAATTTTCATCCGTTATGTAGTAGAGGTGTTTTGTAATGTGCTTAACCATTGAAGCACCATTGAAGCACGTGGCGGACGTTTTTTGGCCTTTGGATGACAGAAATACCATATGTTGAGTGGACAATCACTAATTTTCATCCGTTCTTTTTCTGAAAAAGACCACATATGTCAATCATCATGGGAAGTCAAATTTAGTGACTTTAATTGCTTCCATATTTCTAGGTAGCCCTAATTCTATGAAGATAGTAAAGATTTTCACATGAAAGAGTTTTGTGCCACGTTGCCCTTCTCGCAATTTTTGAATGGGTAGCAATTTTTGAATGGATAGCATCAAGTATCGGTTTGAACAATTTATCCAAAGCTAAACATGTGCGTGAACAATGTTTTTCCCCTCGGTCAAGCACTACATATTGGTCCACAACTATATATTGCACCCCGTCTTTGCCCACGGTAATAGGTCCGTCCTTTAAGGGTTAATGCACTTTCAATGATAGTAAAACATTTAGTCCCTGTGAAAAACTATCCATCATTTCGAAAATATAGGTTGAATTGAATGAAAAAATTACCACAAGCAGTTGCTTTGAAGTCACATTCATAACCTAAACAGATTATTGCCCTTCTTCTACTAGTTCACCATGATCATTTTCCATTCAAAACTATGGGATAGTGTAAAACCCTAAAAGTTTATGAAATTTAGTATCGAGCACACTAATTGACTTATAATTTTTTACTCTTCATAAACATATCCAGTGTAGTTCCACTAAAGTATCATTATTAGTATACAAGTTACATAAYGAAATCAATCCATGCTTGATTTGGCCATCTGTAAGATTATTTAGCATAAAACCCCAAATTCAGAACAGGGACTAGTTTCCCGAGAACACTACTTTGAGGGGGTGATTGAGGCATTAGGTCGAGCGGAAAATCATACAATCATAGGAAGAAGTAAAATTGCATTTCTAATCCTCCCATTCCCGCGTCCACTATGCAGTAAYACGCCGTGGAAAAAAAAAATTCGAGGGGCTAAAAAATCCCAAAAAATTATGTMAACAAAAATACGTTTTTACAAAGACTCAGGAATCCTGCAGACTATCTAAAACAGAATCCTCGTGTAGTACGGCTCGCTTTTTTAATGCTAGAAAAACACTGAAAATCAGTTTTTCATTGCTGTAACAGTCACTGACCTGTGAAAGAACAAGTCAGAACGTCAGCAATCCTGCTCAATAACAATTTCACTAAGACCAATGCACATTCAATRAAGTGAAATTACAAGTAAAAAATGGTCTAMAAGGTTTGAAACTATGATGCCCATTAAATGACTACTTAAGTATGAGCAAAAAGCGAACAATGTTTTAGCAAATGGTTTCCTTACTAATCAGGACAGGTAATTAAAATACGCAAGTTAACCAAGAAAGATTCAAACCTGTATTCTAAGAATGTCACAAAGGAATGCTGAAATAGGACTGATGCCGGCCTTCCACCTACAAAACTGCAGCATCATCTCTCGAATTTCTCATGGAACTTCAGTGTCATCAAATTAGTTTCAATTTCTGGGGCTCTACACGCTATCTTTGGGCAATTGCCACTCCCTTCAAATGGCCTGATTTATGATCAGATTTCCTTCAAAATACAGTATCTTACATTCAGTAACAAACTATTGAGAATAGTATCCCTTCTTCGTGTCGGTAATAACCTTCAGTCCATCTAAGTGTTTCAGAGGTAGAGGGCCATAGACTTGGAGTCCTGAGTTGCGGCTACACTCTGGATGCCCTTCTGGGTATCGGTTGAAATCTTTGCAGTAATCATACATCAAAAGATTCTCCGTCACCCATTGTAACCGAGCCAACTGCCTGGTTGTGAAACTCTGGATAGTAGCCCTCTTCAACATAGCACCAGTGTCAGGTGAAATTAAGCATCGACTGGCATTCCCTTTATACCATGGAACTTCACATCCTTCAACTTCATAGCCTCTGTAAGCAGCCACCTATACACAGTAATACAGGAGACATTAGAGGTGGAGCTGCCAAAATTCCAACCATGACTCATAAAACATATACAGTCGAGATGACTCATACCATGCAGAGAGTGCCGTTGAGCTTCAATACCATAAGATGCTCACTCACTGAAAGAATATTGCRTACGCATAAAAGTCCATCAATGCTTCCATTTTAAAAATAAAGAAAGAGACAAAGTTCCGAAAAAACGTACAAACGGTGCGTTACTCCAATTCAACTTGATGGCTCCATTTTGGGTTGCCCATTCTTCTCCATTCCACAAGCTTGCGAATACACTCATAGCCTGATGATCTGGGAATGGGACGCCTAGATCTTTGTTGTTCTTGTAAATTCTGATAGGTGTATCGTCCACCATGAATCTGCATTGACGCACTTACTGGAAAGGTAAGACTTATTTACAGCTACGGTGATCCCAAGCAAATAATCACTGAAGTGACTGTTCTCCACTGTAAAGAAAACGCTACACTAATCCACGGGACAGAGAAACAGAAGAGATTTACGAAGCAACAACAGTGCAAGAAACAGCTTATGAACATACATGACTATCTGTTTGTTCCAGTGGATCTCGTATGTGTGAAAATCCTCAGTAGGGTCGAACCAAAGTCTTATACGCTGCTCACGGTCACCTACTCCTCCAGAGTAYACGTTGGTCTGCAGGACATACGGCTTGCCAGGTTCATTGCCCAGAAACTCGAAATCAAGCTCATCRTGCTTTCCGCTSAGAGACGAAGTCTGGCAAGACACGTCGAATAAAATGTTAGTGTGAGCAATTGAAAGGTACCGTACGAATACCACAACAGCCGCTAGCACAGTAATATGATCATGATTAAACCGCTGCGTCCACGACAGGCACTCTCATATTAAAATCAATGGAGACCACAAGAACCTACTCATTGCACATTCAGATGACAGAAACTTCGCGACCCGTCGAGCTACAGAAATAAACTCGTTCTGGGTAAGAGACCTTACATAGAATGTGCTAACGGTGCCCGCTGAGTCACCGGGATGAACCTTCATTTGAATACTAAATCGCCCAAACAGATACCGCGTCTTGGATGCGAAACCAGCAGCTACGGCAAAGCAGAAAACGCTGTAAGAACGCTTGGACAAGAATAGAATTCATACGATTATTCGATTAATTTTAATGGTTGATGAAAGAAGAGGCAGCGAGGAAGCAGTTCCTGAGTAAACGCAAGAACTAAAAAATTTARGGCAGCAACTAATTGAGCAGATTTCGCTTATATATTGTAATCAAATTCAGTTCAGTTCAAGAAAAACATGCAAATGGATTCATCTTCTTCCTC
Source organism: Pleurozium schreberi (assembly GCA_006891605.1). Taxonomy (NCBI): domain Eukaryota; kingdom Viridiplantae; phylum Streptophyta; class Bryopsida; order Hypnales; family Hylocomiaceae; genus Pleurozium; species Pleurozium schreberi. The sequence continues at coordinate 82,855 of VACF01002057.1, read as the reverse complement.
GTAGTCATCTGAGGAAGGACTTACAGTACCATTGACACAAAAATGACAACCCAAAAGCTTGCTGGTAGAAACCCTAAACGGAAACTATAAATTGATAATAAAACTGCAGGTGATTGTCTTCGGTAAAATTATCAACAAGTCGAGATAATAGCAAGTGCGCCACCAGGGTACTTACCTGACGTTTCATCAAGAACAAGTTCAGCAACCTCGCCGTCTTCCGATAACTTGTAATGGTGCTTGTCCGAAGTGGACCAAAAATGGCGGAGAAACGTTGATTGGTCATCTGCATCTGACTCACTAGTTTGTGGCACTATTCCTGTAGCTAACCCCATAGCCATTGATAAGACCACAAGCACGCAAAGCGCAGTGCGAATCCGCGATCCCATCCTGGCCAAAATGCAGTGGCGGGCTTCGATCTCTTTTCACGACACTGAAACACCCGACCTGCTTCTGATCAACAACAAACTAATCACCAAAAGTATCGTACTAAGTGCACAACGCGCTATCATGTCCTCTGACACGAAGCCATTGAAAAGCTGTAAGGAAGGCGGTTCACCCTTCCAAAGGACAATGTCCACGATGACTCGCTTGAGCCCTAGCAGAATTGAGGTAGATTTCCCTTCCCTGTCACTCTCAACAACATGCGGACGTCACTGACAGCCGAGTACGAATATTCATCGCCGTGTTTTCAGCAGAAACAGTGTTCTCCCATTYGTATCCCAAAAAAAAAATGCTAGATACACACCTAACCCCCGCGCTGACTAAAAGAGGCAGGTTTCTCGAGACTTTTATCTCGGTGATATAGATGCCGTGCACCCTGAAAAACGTTGGTCTCTAATAAATGCAAGCCTCGACAAAACTGCAGTGAACAGTGTTGTGCTAAAGGTATTCCCGCATTTGTAACGTCCAATGACTCACGAACGTCTGAAAAAGAAACACAATACCTCAGCACGCTGGACAAGGATTACGTTATAGTCAGGAGAAAGCATTAACAAGTGTATGCGAAACGCCTGATAAAATGTTCGTTAGATATGACGATCTAAATGGATTTATTTCCTACATTAAAAAGATGTGATCTTAAGATCTTCTTGATATCACTACAGAGCAATATTAAGATCTCCCTATGAAACAAGTTACAGGTAATTAAAAATACGAGTCCTTTGTGACTTCTGCATTGACTACACAATGGTAGTCAACAACCAAAAGGCGTCATATATGCCAGACGAATACATGCCAAGAATTGGAAGAGAGAAGCCTATGAGGATCTCTTCACCATTCCTAAGGAGGCCGAGAAAAATTAACTGAAATTTCTCATCCATTCGAAACTGATAAGACTGTCATGCTGGCAAGGAAGGTAACCCGATAAACTGTGAAAAAGACAGAACGGAAATGCTCGAGTCTCATCTCAATCAACTCCCATGCTAAAACACAAATATCGTTAAAGAATACCAAGCAAGTACCAGTACAAATGAACTGCGAGTTCGGATGCAACTACTGCACACAATTCAGCAAGATTCGCAAGACGAAGCATAAGAGACATCCAAGGTCTTGCATGCTTAGTAATCGCAGCAAAAGAAAACCTAAGCCAGCATTATCCCCGGTCTCCACAAAACACCAGTCTCAAGCTACCGCGACTCAGACCACAAAAATCGCGAAACATACACCACAACAACAACGGATTGATCGCGGGACAAAAACAACAAACATTCACCGTCAATAAAAACAACAGAACACACGACAACAACGATACWCTATCTACTCCAGATTCGCACATGCAATGGCCTTCTGAAACAGAAAACAAAGAAAAAGAAGAAGACGCACTACCGGCGCTCCTGCCTTGTGAGATACAAGCAGCTGAAACCTCACATTAAAAACCAGCCCTAAGCATACAGCACACCAAATTCCACCACACGACCAATGCCACAATCAGAGACCTCTCCCTCTCCCAGCACACACCGTGAGCTCCACCTGAGCTCCACTAAAAACCACTTCACAACGGCTTTTCGGAGATAACTCCAATGCCAGCATTGCCAACCAAGCACGCAGAGATATCCACAGAAGAGATCGCAAACCAATGCCACTATTCACCACCAACTCCGCTGTCGTCCTTTCCCTTACCAAAGTCAGGTCCGCAGACGGGCACAGGCAGAGGCAGAGCACTCGAGAACACCGCACCACCGCAACGTCCCGTTGTAGGACATTCCCTCCTTCTCGAAAGAACAAATGTCAATGGCAACACTAGCCTTTGTAGAGCAGAGTCTTACTAAAACACCAATCACGCATCAACCAAGCACGCTGAGCGTGAAGTACACTACACAGCAAACAATGTGTGCAACAGAGAAAGGCAACGAGGACCTGAGCAGGCGCTGCCTGGTGCCAGTCTGGGGCTTCCGTCCCTCCCCTTGCCTTCCGACGTTCCGACGAATGCCCTTCCCGAGGTTCTTCTGTCGCCGTTGAATCTCCTGAAACGTCGCTCACCGACGAACAATCGAATGTTCATCTATATTATGGATGAAGTTCGTTACCAGTGACGAATGATCAAGGTGACCATCACTCTTTGGATGATCTCTGGGCTCAATGACGAATATCCGAGGTATGCATCCCTATGTGGATGATCTCTGTGAGCGATACTTCGCCTGTTCCATGCAGAATRGGCGTACGCCACCTGGGCCACTGGCTCGGGAATAGGTGTGGTTCCGAACCTCGGAGGTTAGGGGTGCCTTGAGGAAAGGCACCAGCTGTATGTGAGGGAGCCGCGTGAAGGGGATGTAAGTTTGGGTCGTTAAGTGCTGTCAGAATGTGTGTTGGCAATTGGGAAGAGGGAGGGGGCCTTCAATGCGAAAAAGTAAAAGCGCCTCTTGCGGTGGTAAATTAGAAGTTGTCATGGCAACCGTGAGACGGCTGGTATCCGTCAGCTCTTCGGAGGTTCTCTTGACAGGTGTCGAGACTCTGTAGGTCGTCGCATTCCTTTTCTTCATTTCTCCTTTCTTGTTCCTCCTAAGGTAAACATGCGTATGACAGGCAGAATGAGTGGTTTCAGTTTGTCCCGTTGTCATTAGAAAAAAATTCAGTTTTTTTTTGTAAAGACAAATATGAAAAATGATGGAAGCACTTTTTTTGAACAAATAATGAATTTTTTTATGAATTTTAGAAGTGTGCTCCCCAATTGGCCTAAAAAAAGTCTCTAAACTATCTTCAATTAGCAAAAAGTATTTCCATAATGGTCATCTTACCACCTAAAGCAAGCACAAGATTTTTTAACAGAGCTACAAGATTTCCTAACATGGTCATGATACAAAGGAATAAGAAAAATAACTTTTAATGATGAGTTCACACTTGAAAAGGATAAGTATCTTGTGGCAGTCACTAGTAACTCCATGACCATTTCCTAGGTCACAGATTATGGCCACAAATCCCAATAGTGAGATTGTTCTAGCAAGAAAACCTAACCTTGTCAAACAATTGTTTTTGAAGAATTGTAAAAATTGCATTCATAAATGAATTCAACATGTTATTTTTTCTAAAAGATACTCAAATTGACCGAAAACAAGAGTGTTCATAACTTTCACATTACTAATCCAAAAGGAATAAATCAAAACTTCACACATAGACAAAAATATAATATAAGAAAAAAATTAATTTTTAAATTTTTGTGGATTTATTTTTCTCCTTCTAAGTTGAAATTTAGGCTTCTTGTGGTATAAGGTAAAATAGCCCATTGTGGTCAAAATTTGGAGTCTGCCCTCATGCTATTGCTGAAATTTTTCAATTTTTTTCCACATAAAGACAAGTGTGAGAACAATTGAGAGCAATTGAAATTATATTTTTCACACAAAGTATGAATTTGTTATGAATTTTTGAAGTGCTCTAACCAAAAGAATCGATAGGCTACCTGATAACCAACAAAAACTGTATCCAATATGGTCATCTTAATCACCTATACCGGTCACAATCATTTTTAATGTGGAAGGCCCTGAAAAGTCACTTCTAACAATGCTTTACACTCAAAAAGTAGGGTGCTCCTAGTGAGGTCACTAACTACTCTATGAAAGGTAGGTTAGACATTGATTATTGTCTAAAAAATTGTCATGGGGTCGTTAGGTGTCCACTATGGGTCATTTGACGACAATGGGATGTTCTACCTCAACTTTTGCAACTACGCACGGATTGAAAAAATTAAATTCCTATGAAGCTTATATGTTTTTCTATCGTATGTAAAAAGTTTTCAATGTAGTGTATGGGAGGATGCAATGTGACTTGTGCCTCTACTGCTTGCAATGCTCATTGTGAGAGTATTTGTATTCCATGTAAGGTAGAGGTACCCATTATTGACAGGTGCCCCGTCACCAATCAATAGGGTGCCTTATTTCTAATCAAGGGTGGAACGAAAGTCCATTTTGTCTTTGGAATGCGTGTTTTTGAATATTTCAAGGTTGGGACCAATAAGTTCATGACACGTAAATAAACAAGAAAGTATGAAGCAATGAGAAAGAAAGTAGTTCTTGAATGATAGGAGTTAGATGACTCTAGATGTTAGTCATGGGTCAACCCAACTTTTGCTTTTCAAAATTCATAGTAGTTTCAATTTGAGAGATAAAATTACCAAATTTTTGCAACCCCCTTTATTTATGTCAATTCCCCTTTGAAAATATTTGTTTTGCCTAGCACTACCCTAGATAATGTCTATAATTGCTTATTTGATTGGTTACGGGTACCTCTACCTTAGATTGGTAGATGTTATTAATAACAGGTGGATACTTTTGGCACTTGAGTTCAATGGCCTCATTGGAGAATTTGCAGTTACAAATGTGCATTCAAAAAACTGAGTGATACATAGGTTTGACTCAAGTGTTTGGAAGTAGTCTAGTTTTGTTGGTGCAATTGTTGGGATTCTTACAAATGCTAGGACATAACTTTAGCTCCTAGGCACCAATTGAAATAAAAATTAAATTCCAAAAAAACTAATGTAATTGTGTATTGCAAAATAAAATTTCACAAAATCATGTCAAAAATTGAAGTTACACAAACCTATTGGAAATCAATTTTGCCCCTTTAGGAACTCTTGGACTTTAGGGGACAATGGTTATGCTTTCAAATTGATTTTAAAAGATCTAAGACCTCTTTCAATTAGAGAAAGAAAAGGAAGGAGAGGGTGTGAATCATACAATTAATCCCAATCATCTGTAGTATTGTTATTTGGCAATGGTATTTAAATTAAGTTGATTATAACAAGACAAACTATTTGTTTATATGATATTTTCAGTACAAGATAAATTTATTGTTTCATATAGCATTTTCCTTTTGAAACAAAATGTAATTCTGAAATATTTGATGAGTTTATCCAAAAAAGATATTATTTCATTCCCAATCACAACCAAGCAAATGAAAAGAAATTCTAGTAGAAAATGCAATTCATAATTAAAGTAGCATGGTGGTTTTACTAACTCAATGTGGAAGATAAAAAGGATTTTATTTACAAACACTATGAAAGTGATGGAAAGAATTTCCACATTGATTAATCTTGTTAGTTAGGTCATATAATTAGTGTCACCTACAATTTGTTGGGAAATTAGTGAAATGTTACAATAGTTCAACTAGCACTAACTCAAAACTATTATGATGCCACAATTTGCWTATTGTAAGGAAAACCATCACATAGATATCAATGCTTTGGTGTTTCTTGTTTGTTGGAATTTCCACATTCACTTATTTGTTGAAAAGCCAAATATTGACAATAATCATGTATCCCACCTCCTCTATATAATAAGGGAAGCTTYATGTCTTGGTGTACATTATTATAATTTCAATTATAACTAAAAAAAACATTCCTATCTAGTTCCAAGATTTTCATTGAGTTTATTAGTTTCACATAGTATAATTTATATAATTTTAGTAGCTTCATTATAATTTTTAGCACTTTTGAATTGAAAATCTATTTTAGAGAAATAGAGCTCACTAACTACATTTAAGTTTATTGTATTTTTATTGCTAGACCCAATAATTTGTCACAATATAGCAATATTCCCTCCTCCGAAGTGATTGCAATATTTCCCAATAGAGTTAGGAAGAAAGTAATGAATGAAGAAATTTTGGCCTTTACTTTACATGTATGTGTGTATGTATGTATGTATGCATGTATGTACTTTTGTTATGTTTTGACCGCACCAAATGGATAATTATTAAATGCTGTAATACATTTCTCAAAACCAAAAGTGTTTTATAAAAAGTGTCTAAAAAATATACATTTTACATAACATTCAGGAGCAGCACTACTAAGTGCCTTCCCCCCACGAAATGGTGTGGAATATTCCATATTTGATGAGTAGCTACGAGGTCACATGTCAAATTTGTCAAAATGTTAGCAAGAAAGGAACTCGGTTGAAACTAATGCACACTAATAGAGGGCCATTAGTAATTTAGTTTGTTTTGCAAGTAGTTCTCTAGCACCAAAAAGCAGTTGACAATTGGCTCCATCAACATTTTCTAAAGCATGGTATGTGTTTAGTGGGTCATGTTACCATGCATTCAAATTTGGCCCTCCAATTTGGATGGATGATGTTGAAGAAAGGAAAAGGCAAGTTGGTTGAAGACTACTAAATGTTATGAGAAAATTGAGTATTTTTTCCTTCTAATTTTGCAAAGTTATGTTCTAATGAATTTGTTAGTATTATATTAATTTTACATTTTTTATTGAAATTTTTTAATGTTTTAAATTCAATAAATTAAATTTACAAACATATAATATTGCAAACATGGAAGATCTATTCAATTGGGTTCAAATGACAAATTGAAGAGGTACACAAAAGGCTAGTACATACAATAGATAGGTGAATTTTAACTTACTACCAATAGAAATGGATCCTATATTGAAGCAATGAAGTCCAAGCACATCATGAATGCAATAATAGGCAACAGTCCATCTAAATCAAACATAGTATTTTCAAAAGCCTCTAATAGTCATATCCAATCACGTCTCCTCACACCAAAATGTCAAGCACCTCACCTTAAACTCTACTGAAGCCTCTTCTATGGATCACAAAGTTGTCATTTTGTTTTCGTAAAATAGACAATGAAAAGCTAATTGGAAACTTTTTAATATTTAAAGTGCATCATGAAGCAACAATTTGAGAAAGAGATATAGTGGTACAACAATTGTAGAATATTTGTTGAAAGCTTTTTCATGATAAATTTGTTTACCACTTATACAAAACCTCACCACTTAGACAAATTTTTGTGCATTTTCAGTTTTTTTTTGTCCGGTATTACACATTTCAAGCTTTGTAAAAAATTGAAAATTCCTTAAAGACAAAATTATATTGAAGTTCCAACTAACATATGTTTCAAATACAAGTGGTTTGAGTTTTTATTACAACAATCCAAATATGTTATTTGAAGACTTCAATTTTATACATATTCTTTTTTTTCAAATATGGATTCTAATATGTTTCAATATATTCAATTTACTTGCAAAAGATGATTTCTAAAACTTCCAAATAGAATTATTTTCAGTTTCTAAAATATATAAAATTGGTGAAATAAAATAGAAATTACTAACTTAATAAGCATCAAAGTGTCTAAGATCTCACAAGAAAATAGAAATTCAATATCTTTTTTTATCCATTTTAATGCAAAAAGTCTTGTCCATTAATCTCTATAAGAAACATTAAGTTTTGAATTTTTTTCCTTTGTTGAGAGATCTTTGAATCAAATTAATTTAGGATAAAAGTCAAATTTAAGTGTGTTTTTTTGGTTGAGGGTTTAGGAGGTCTTTATACCACTAATAATTTTTTGAGTCAAGAAGATAACTATGAGTCAATTCTAACATCATTTGGTCGTTTCCAATTGTATAAAATGAACTTAGCCTTGGAAAAAGGGGGTGATTTTTTTAATGAATTTCTACAAAAGAGAGATTTGATAACCTCTTGCAATGCAAAAACAAAATTGTGTTTCAAGTATAAAACTATTTTTTTGCAATAATAATTGAATTATAACTCTAAAAATTTCATCCAAAGTAAGTGGAATTAATTGCATTTATAGCATTCATAATAGTTGGAATCAAGAAACAACAAAAACAACGAATAATTGTTGTCATTCCAAATATTCAACAAATCATCCTAAATAGGTTACTAAACCACTTTCAGATCAAGGGGACTATATCAAAACCTAGTTTCTCTTAGGTCATATAGGATTTTATGTCATTATCATTGTGCCATACATTTAAGCTCTAGTCACTCTTTATTTGTGAAATCTAGTAGACTTAGACCGGCCTCATATTTCCTTCAATCACAATGCACCAAATCCTTTGACCATGACCTTTGGTCATAAGTGTAAAAGACCCCATTAGTGAGAAAGCTCTTTTTTGGAATAGTTGGACCTTGTGTACATTTTTCCATGGAAAGTGCATCTTTTTGTGAAGTGGATCATCAAGACCTCATAGAACCTTTTTATGAAGAACAATTCTCAAAACAAATTTGATTMCATATTAAAGTTTTTGCTCGAAAGATGTGTTAGCAAATGTTTGGCATGTGAATTGTCGTACTTCTCAAATGTGGTGTGCTTGGGTCATTTTCTATTTCCCATCAACTCAATCACAATTTGATCACGTGCATTGTATGATGCAACTCATATGGAGATACCTTGATCCAATACCATCCTCAAGACTTACTTCAAATAAACAAAGCTCATCAATCACCTATCAAGCTGAGATTCTCTTCATTGTGTAGTGTCAAATCAATTTTTTGTAGTAGCAACTTCTCTATGACCACTTAATACACATATGCTTTGATTCTTAAGTATGTCACCTTTCTTTAATGCACTCTAACTCACACTTTTCTTTTTCATTCATTTTCATAAATAACATCACTTTCTTCAAATGATAAAATATGGAAAGTCATTTGATGCCACACACATGAGACTTATAATGTTTTAATAGAAAAAAAAAACATATTAAGAAACATTTCACAAGGATTTAGGTCTACTTTTTTATTTAGTATGAAAGACATATTATAGGCACTCAAAGGAAAAGCACATTGCTTCCCGTTTGGTGGCTTATTCTTGTCTTTTAGGATGCTCTAAAATTGTCTCTTGAATAATGAAGAAAGTGATGTTATTTATGAAAGTRTATAGAAGCTTCATGGTGTTGTCAACAAGATAACAAATGGGTCCTAGGCTATAGTTCCGAATTCACTAGCAAAAAGATGATCCTCAAAATCATGCTACAATGTGAGATTATGGTTCCCAAGGCCCATTCGGAGTGCATGGATCCTAATAGTTCTATAGTTGGGAAAACTTTGTACCTATAGTTGGTAAAAATATTCATTAAGAGTAAAAACTTATGACTGTTTTAAATCAATTAGTGTAGTTAACACTATTTAACATCATTAGTGTAGTCAAATATTAGGCTGATGTCCTTTTAAGTTATTACAAGCTTACTGGCTGTTGGCCACTTGAGAAAAGCATATTGTGCTGCTGTCATGGGAAAGAGGATTTTAATAGTCTGACCAGGGGCCAGGATAGATCAGGGTCCAGTTGTCATAACCCCTGTTTTCCTTCCCTGCAAAAAGCTAACGAATGAATGGCCGGTCCCTGCTAATCAATTGCATAAGCAAAGGTCCTTCAGTTCCTTTAACTTAAGCTTAAGTTACAGTTTTTATTTTTTATTTTTTTTTATTTTTTTTTATTTTTTATTTTTTATTTTTTATTTTTATTTTTTTTACAAATGAAACGTTAACCCTTAAACGACGCCAAGGACGTTTTTCGTCCTAGGGCAATGCCCAAGGAGGTGGGCATTTCGCGATATAAAGGACCAACGAGGAGGGCGGAGCTCGACGAGGAGGCGCTTTATATCACAAAATGCCTGACGACGAGGGACATTGCCCGACGTAAATCACGAGCAGGGAAAACAAAGTTATATGAAACATGCGGGATGAAAAAACAAAATTTGATGAAGAGTCCGTAATGCTCGATTACGCAGGTTTGTCCGCGTAACCAGGCATTACAGTTGATTGTGCAGTAGAACCCTCCCTGGAAATGAACGGGTGATTACCTGGGAGTGGTTTATGGATGTGGCGACCATGCTTGGACCTCTAATTCCAATATTTCACATTTTCGTGATGGTTCCCTTACATATTGGACGAAACATGAAATTATAAACACCTTGGCAAAGTTGTGGAGCAAATAATGAGAGTAAAAAATTAAAAAATTAAAATTAAATGAGTAGAAGATATGCCTAAGTAAGAACATGTTATACATATTCACATTGAATACAAGTTCTTTCCTGTAGAGGCTTTGTGTCAAGCATGCCACTGCAAGAGAAAGGGGTGTTTTAAGTATAGTCCTAGTAGTATAGTTTTTTAAGTAATGACCTATAAGTAAGGTTTTTAGTAAAATTTTACTGAAAAGATAGTGCCCTACTTGGAAAGTATGCATTCATTTTTGGCTACCGGCGAGAGCAATGAGGAATAGTCACCCGACATGCTCCAATGCAATGTAAAAAGATTTGTCTTAGCTTCTTCAATCTCCTTCCTTGAGTTTTACGATCAATTTTTTTATAAGATAATGGAAATTCAAAAAAGAAGGAATCTCATCCAGTCACATACCCGCTTCTAATTCATATGGCTGGTCCACCCACTTGAAACCCAATAATATTTTTTGAGATGTTGCAAACCACCATTTTCTTCACCTTATAGAAAATTGGGAATTATAAACAATGTGTGAATTTACAAATCCAAAAGTATTAGTATTCCTGATTAACCATAACTATCAATTAGGAAGTTTTTTTATTAGATAACGATGGAAACAATGGGAAATCATGGTGAAAAATTGAAAAGTGCAATTACAAAAAAAAAAAAAAAAAGAGGAAACATTCTAGGGGAAAAATAGGGGTTTTAAAAAAATATCATAAGCAAGATTTGATAAAGTAACCAAATTGGGCAAATGGTAAAATGGTAGTAAAATAATAAAAAAATATAACAATGTAAAAAATGAAATTAGAATTACGTAAGAAAAACAAACAATACTAGACCAAAATGAAAATAAAATACTAAGGGTAGGAATTGTGTTCAAAGTAAAACTTAGTAGAATAATTTTTCTTTTATAAATTTGAACTCAAAAAGGTAATTTAATCATTCTAAATTTATTATCCAAAAGCCTATGTGTGATTTTGAGTCTTTAATTGAAAGTTTTACACAAAATTAAGAGAGGATTTTGAAGGGACATTTTCTTTGACATTTTCAAACACACTCTATGAATTTGGTCCATAACTTTTGATTGGAGGCTTAAAATCACAATAGATTTTTGGAGATGAAATAAAGCTTGATTTTCCAACTTTTCTTAGTTCAAAGTTTTTTGGAAAAAAATATTCTACTATGCCTAAATGAGGTCTGAATTTCAGCATTGAACTCAATTCTTTTGTCTTCACAATGAGCGGTCAAGCTCTCATTTTCAAATTGTGCCAATGGGTCATATAATATGCAATATTTTGAGAAATTAAGTTAACAAGACTTGTCAAAACATAAGGATTAAAAAAAAGCAATAGACTTCAAATTTGAAATTTTTTTTGAAGTGTAATAAGTTGAACAACTTTTCATTTGAAATTTAGTAAAAAATTAAACTCACTAATGCATTTATAGGATAACTACCATTGCTATTCAAATGTTTTCTTTTTTGCAATAACATTCACGTCGTATTTAAGAAAAATTTCAAAAACCCTTCAAGATTACTTCCATTGTAATGATAAGTAGGGAGATGGACACTTTGATATTATAAGCATAAATTCTGAAAAGATTGTGTGGCATATTCATGACCATAAAAACATAATTGATTGGCACTTTTGTTGTCAATTTTCAATACTAAGGAATTATATATATATAGAAGATTGCCTTGAATAAAAGTCAAATTTTGTATATTTTGAATTAGTGAATGATTACAAACTAAGACCACATTGTGATTTTTGGCAATTTAGTGATTGGAGAAGCTCACTACAAATGGAATTTTCATTTTTTTGCTTTGAAATTTTCACTCAACATGTAGGCAAATACTAGTTTTAAGACGCAACAAATTGGTACCTTTAGACTAAGCGGTTAAAATAATATTGTATGATATGTGGATTTTTTTCAACCTAGTTAGCTCAGAAAAATCACCTTTTCAAGACAAAAAAATTGAAATTGGTTTTCTAGATTTATGGATACATGGAAAGCTTTGAATCAATTCATTAATGAGATGAAATTTATGAGGAGTTTTTGTTAGCGGGTAGTTCCTTTATAGAATTTCTACTCTAAAATAAACTTTGAAGTCCTTTATCTAACTCAATTTTTAATTTTTGGAAAAGATGTAATAGTAGGATGTACTAGATTGTTTATTACAACATTACAACCATTGGAAATGGCATTTTTCAATTCTATAACTTAATTCTTAACGATTTGTATTTCAAATCATTATCTACTTCTTTCTACTTACTATTTTTTTCAAGCATGAATATGAATCTTTTTTTGGAAAATTTTTAACAAGTGTTCCCAACTTATTTCTTCAACATATTATGAAGAGTTATAAGTTGTAGGATCTACACATTTTATGGGTAAATGGTTTGAAAGTTGAAATTTAACCACTTGGAAAGAGTGGAAAATCCTTCTTTCTCAGACTCAAGCATCATGATCTTCCAAATGCTAAGGTTATTTATTTTGAAATTTGAGGAGGGTGGCGTATTCTAGCTAAAAGCTCCTATAGTTGGATTTGTTCAAAAATGAATATAGTTGAAGATTTAGCCTTGCTTTGGAGAATAGTAAGTTGAAGTAGTTTTCGGCCTTTAAACATGAAAAAAACTTTAGGGGTTSATGTCTAAGTTAATCCTTTTATTCTCAATATAGTCAAGCCAATCAACAAGGAAAACTTTCTACATTATTTTGAGGATATTTTTTTGACTTTGGTTTGATGTATTTGCAGCCAAATTTTACAACAATGTTGGTGTTTGAGCCTAAAAATGCAAGCATGTGAGCCTTGTATAAGTAGCTAGATATCTTATAATCATTGAAGGTGATTATAATATTAACACCTATATTATAGATATCTATAACATAATTACACTACAATCATGGAAGATTTCTATAAATAACATGGACTCCTATAATGTTGATATATATATATAGGCTTCTAGGCTCACATGCTCACATAATAACAACATAACCTTTCAAAATTTAAAGCAAATCATCAATTTGTACAAATCATAAAAAATATTTTGGTAGTTTTTTGGGGGGAAAGATGTATTGTGCATTTTCAAAGTCATGTGACAATTTTTGAAAAAACTAATGGAGTATTATTAGAGATTATTTATACAATTATTAGAGATTATTTACATTGTTAGGATATAAAAAACACAATCTCACATTTAAAAACATGAAAAATTGAAACTCAAGTAGAATATTGAAGTCTCAAACAAGCTAAGAGATGAAGTTTGACAATTCAACAATAGTATGGTTTTCAAGAAATTAACTCCTAGGTGCCCCAACACCTCAAATATAACCTCTTAAAATTGAAAGATTGCCCTATTTGACTATGCACTGAAAAGTGTATGCACCCCAGTTTCCCATTAGTTTCGCCCTTCCTCTCTCAAAAAATTTGTGAGCCGTTGATTTTTTTGAAAAACAAATGCTTACCCTCAAAATTGTCGTTGATTTCTCAAAAAATCACAAGACGTTGATCTTGTGAAATTTAATCTGAGCCATTCAAATATAAAATACAAATACTGAATACGAATACATGTAATGAATACGGTATATTGAATACAAGTACTGAATACGGATACTAAATACGAATATTGAATACGATACGGGATACAAATACAGGATACAAATACGAGTATTGAATATGGGTTATTGAATACAAATACAGGTATTGAATACGGATATTCAATACAGATACTCAATACGGACACTCGGTATCAATTGTCCCATATTGTTTGTCAAGAGCTTTGATTCTGAAGATTACAAGAGGGGGGGGGTGAGGGGCTGAGGGGGGGCGAGATAAAAAAATTTAAATCAAATTCTAAATGATAGGTGGGGGTGAGTGGGGGTGGTAAAATAAAAAATTTAAAATAAAAATTGGTGTGAGGGGGGAGTGCATAGTGACACAAAAATGTGTCGCTATGCACTGAAAAGTGGCTGCACCAGCCATACCCACCACCAGACTACTACAGCCTTTTCAACTGCACGGTGAAATCATTTGTCAACTTTCCCACAACTCCAAGCCTATCTCCACTATCCATTGGAATGGTACGGTCAATATCTGTGAATCTTGTTTAGGGTGACAACTTGATTGAAATGAGTTTAGAAGGGTCTCATAGGATCTTGTAGTACTCTAGTTTGAGAATATGTGGAAAAAATTTCATAAACTTCCACCATGTAGATTGCAAGATATTAGCATTTGAAGTGGCAAAATCCTTTTTTTGGCACTACGAAAAACTGGGCAGCCACACTTCACAAGGTTAGATCATTATGATAAAATGTCCAAAATGGTTGTGCTTCTTTGGGTTCATTCTTCAGGGCAAGTTCGCTACATACATGAAACTTTTTAGATCATTTGGAGTTGTACAACATATAGGAAAAAAATATTAAGTAAAATGAAATAGAGAATGAATCAAAATACTAAATTGTTAATAAATTAGTTATAAAATTAAAAAACTCCAATCCAAATAGTTGAATTGTTGTAATAAACAATCTACATCCAATAGCATTATTTTTTTTTTCAAAAATATTGAAATTTTCAGTAAAATAAAGGACTTCAAATTTTTTTTCGGTGTAGGGATTCCATAATTGCCCGCAAACTAAAAAGCCTCATAACTTTCATCTCAACTATTGAAATGCAATGATTCAAAGCTTTTTGATTACATGTAAATCTGAAGAACGAATTTCAAATTTTTATTTCTCAAAAAAGTGATTTTTTTAGATCTGCCCGGACTACCCATTTACGAAAAAAATGTAACACATTAGGCCATAACTTTTGACTCATATTTTTGAATGTCGTGAAATTTGTGCACATGAAAGATATTCCTCGTCCCCACATTCTATTAAAATTTCAGCCCAAAATATGCAGATCTCCAATCACACATACTTGCCCAAAATTTCTATGTTGCCAAAAAACGCATGTTGGTCCTTTACAGGTTAAAAAAGGAAAGTGTTAGGTGCCTAAAAGCTCCACTACATTAGATAATCGCACCGGGTACATCTTCTACATGTTCCTATTCCTATTCCTGAAGAAACGATTTTAGAGCTTCCACAAAACCTTTTGCATACGATATCCAAGTAATACATTCTTTGGTGCATTGGAATACCCTATCAATATTGCTTTCCAGAAAATATGCATTTTTAATTTTCCAATCTAATAATAGAAAGTGTTTGCAGTTGAGAAAGTGGCAATTTTTGGTKCGATGAGTGTGATACAAATAACAGTAACAGTTTGACCAACGGATGCTGACACTACAACATGGCCAAGAATCTCCAGATCATTCTCTAACATGGCCGAGATTCCTGAGATTCATGAATAACTCATGTTGCAATGTTCATCATGGTCTTAACGCCACCCAACTGATGTTGCATCGTCATTCATTTACAGTAAGTTATCATGTCTAGGGTTATCTTACAGACTGGTTTACATTAACCCAAAACCATCAATACAAGCATTTCAGCATAGTTGGAGGCACCTTTTCTTAGAAATAGTACTTTTTTAGTATTAGCAACTGAAAATCATGAATATTACAAAAAAAAATTAGATTTTTGGATGTCGTATGTAATTTCTATGATTTTTCAAAGTGTAGGCTCCCTAGACCAATGAAATTGTTCCATAGGTGGACCTAAATCTAAAATCTGCGAAACTCACTACACTAATAATGGTATTTAGTGTTGGCAATTTCACTAATTACGAAGCATAACACTAAATTTCAACAATCATGTTAGTGTTACAACACTAAATGTCAACAATCATGTTAGTGTTACAACACTAAATGTCAACATAGACACTATTTGTCGACTATTGGATAAAATTATTTTACAAAATTACATTTAGTCTTAATTATTATTTCATCAAATTGAAATTAAAAAAATATAAACCTCAGTATATGAATTAAAGGGTGGTGAACACAACACAAAATGCAAACTACTTGAAATTTAGAGTGGGTGTGGTAAAAGTTTACGTAACACTATTAGTAACATAACACTAAATACCATTATTAGTGTAGTTGGCAAATCAAATTGAAGTACGTGTTTATCAAATGTATTCAATTTTGGCATTTGGAGGGTTAAAATCTAAGGACACAATTAAAGAGTCTGGGGTACGAGAATGGAAACAAGTGTGCTAATGGGTGTTTCTACCTTATTTGTTGGCTAGGTTGTAAATTTTAGCAAGCGTAGAGCATCCCCAGAGTTGGACGCCAAGGGCTTTGACTTGGTGAGTAGCTGTGGTTGGGCTTGAAATAGTCGCCCACAGCACGCATGCTAAGAGCAAAATGATGCTTGGCCACTTCAAAAAGTAGAGAAGATAGTCACGAGCAAATAGTGTCTCTTGGCCATGGCTTGCTAAGCTATTTAACCCCTAAAGGACCAAAATGCATTTTTTGGCAACATAGCGATTTTGGGCAGCTCACTACGAATAGAGTTTTCATTATTTTTCTTTGAAATTTTTATGCAACATGTGTCCAAGGAGTAGCTTTTAGGCCCAACAATTTTCATAACATTTGACTACACTGGTAAAAAGTTATTGCATGATATGTGATTTTCAGTGGTCGGCGGGCAGCCCGGGCAGGCCTGAAAAATGACTTTTTTCAGAAATAAAAATTTGAAAATGATTATCTACAACTATATGTACATGAGAAGCTTTGAATTACTCCATTTTGATCAACGAGTCAAAAGTTATGAAGAGTTTTTGTTTGCCAGCAATCATGGAATCTCTACGCTAAAATAAACTTTGAAGTCCTTTATTTAACTCATTTTTCAATAATTTTGAAAAAAAAATCAAAATATTGGGTGACTTTAAACGCAGATATCTTGCAATCCACGTAGTGAAAAAATTTGAAATTTTTTCCACATCTTCCCAAGGTATTTCGATACAAGATCCTACGGTTACATTTGTCCAAAAATGTTTTTTTTTTCTAAAATTTGGTACTTGCACTAGAAATGGCAGTTTTGGAGCGTTTTTGGTGAAAGCATAGTCAATGACCTTTAGGGGTTAATACGGAGTAGTTTTTTTAACCCCACATATTGAAAAGCTTTTCTTCAAAAGTGCCAAAGGTTCTTTTTCAAACTATTAAAATAGTAGCTATGATTGGACTTTTGATCACTAGATGAGTCTCCTCGTGGGGCCACAATTTTTTTTAAAAGAATSGACTCTCGAACAAGGGACGCTCAACCTAAAAAAATTCCTTGTTTTGACCCTTTTGTTTCCCAAGATGCTATGGCAATGCTGTTAAGCAATTTTGTAACATCATCAAGAGCATCTGATTACATTTAATATTAATAAAATGTCCTAACACTTGTTGGATTTTTCTCAGAAGGTTGAACAAGGTTTTAGTTTTAGATTATTTTTTGTTGGTGTTCTTTGGTCATTACATAAATAAACAATTTGTTCAACCTATAGACAAATGAATTGCACACTCGGTAAATAAAAGCATCATCACTATGAGGCAGCCAATTTTCCACACCTCAAGGTTGTTGGGAGACTTTGCTCACTCTTGGGCCTTACAACTGCAATTCCCATAGTGTCACATTCGTCAAAAGCTATGGAAAAAAACTACATTTAGCGCACTTGGTGATTGAAACTCTTTGAGCCCCTCCATGGTAGGAGAGGGGTTGGGCTCCTAGGCACCTCCTATGGTATCTAGCCGTGTGTCTTGAGGCACGATGGAGATGCTGTAATGCCTAAAGCGTGAGTGCAACAATGCAATTAAGGACTATTKCCATTTTTTGAGAATGCACTAGTGTGCCTTGTGCCATTGCTAGAGCCAAAAGTATAAGTTTCTAATTTTCTTAATTCATAAAAAATTTGGAATTCAATATGTTTTCTTCCGTGAGTTAGAATGACACAAAACAAAGCCCATGCACACCTCCTTGCCAAAAGCTTTTCTAATGGTACAAAGAACATGAATGGGGGACGCACGATCTAAGAGATCTCAATACAACAAACAACTTCAAACAACTTCAAGAAAAACAAATTAAATCAAACAAACAGCCTAACTAAAGGTATGGATATAAAATCATTAGATGAGGTTTCGGGGTTTAGAAGATTGAGAGTTCACAGACTTTGGGGAACGCAGGAACTGCGCCACTGCATCGCTATAACGTGGCCGGAGTTCGGCCACATCATTTTTATTTTTTATTTTTTTAATTAATTAATTTTTTTGTGATTTCAGAACATTTTTTCTTCTTAGTATTCTTAACCTTGATAGCGGCTAGCCGTTCCCTCACTGCATTGGGAACAACATGGGGAATGGACATGAAACAATCTTCTAAAGCCCCAAATCTCTCCTAAGGTAGTTTGCTCTTAAAGTGCCCATGCTCTAAAAGCGATCATGATACATGGGGTACATTTTGCTTTTTTTAGTATACCAGCAATGTATGTTTCAAGAGGTGGTCGCTTCTAGTGACTACTACATTACAACTTCAAAAACTTGTAACTAATTCCTTGAAGGTCCGAAAAATATGAAACGACTTGGATTAGATGCCAATTTCTTTTTTCTTCCAACAAAAATTTACTCAAAATTGTTTCAAGGAGTTTAGCTTTGCCTGCAAACACAATCAGCTCTTTAAATGGTCTACCTTAGTGGAAGCTTATTTGGGGGGTAGCCCCAACGGAATGAATATTCATTCCATCCAAGGAAAGTGTCCCGCAAGTGGGGCTCTCCTTGAGGGAGTCCTCCATAGGGACCATCACTCATAGCCATGGTGATTTGAGATGCATTGCAAATGATGATGACTGAATAAAGTTCGGTTCAGTTATTTGAGGAATACTGATGATTCCATGGACACCGTTCAGGGAGGGAGTGGTGGCCTGGTGGAGTGGTGGCCTGGTGGAGTGGTGGCCTGGTGGAGTGGTGGGGGTCAAACTTCCATTTGGGTAGCCAGTACTTACTGTAGTACTTCCTCTGCGTGTCCTCTCTGGCTCTGACCAAAGATGTCAGTTTTGGTAAACCGCACTCACTGCATGGACTGGGATTTCTGGGAAGCACTGAAGTTAAGTTCAGGGTCGGAAAGGAATGATCCCTGGCTCCGTCGGTCCGTCCGTCCATCCGTCCGTCCGTCCTACTGGCCTGGTACAATCACCASGCTCCCTGATCCTGGACTGGACAGGACAGTGTACACACTCTGTGTGGCAGAGGGCAGCTRGATGTGGAGGTGTTGGCTGCCGGAAAAGTTAAGCTAAAGCTTCCCTTCACTCAGTTCTTCACACCTAAAGCTAACTTATTTATTTATCCAGGCAAGGACATTTGCTGGTTGACGATGGAATACAAGAGGGAGAGCATCTTTCCATGGTACTTAGGAGTACCAGCCCTTTTTTTTTTGGTTTTGGAAAAAGTGCCAGGATGGCGAGCACTTAAAATTAGGTGAAGCATTTTATTTCTTCGTACATCCATCTTTTGTACCATAAAACACTTTTCAATCAAATTCATACATTTTTTCATCCAAATTTGACAATGTCATCCATATTTTAAATTGGATTGAAACTTTTCTAGCAAAAAAAATTACTTTTTTCTTGGCGAAAAAAAGATTTTCACTATGAAATGGTGCTTTCTAGCTCCATTTCGCCCCCCCAAAAGGGTTGCTAAGGACAGAAGTGCAAGTATTTACCATCCTCAAGAAAATAAGGGTGGAAAAGGGAAGATCGTCTACAGGAGTTTGACTTCCGATGTTTGATTTGGGATTTTTTAACCCTAAACCAATGATCCACGCAATATCAAAATTGACGATTTTGGCGTTCAAGGGTTTAAGTGTACGTTAAAGCTACCTTACAACAATCCACGTTCCAACTACGTGACTGGCAATGGCCATGTTTGGATTTGGATGAAACCCCGGAGCACTTGTCGAAATATTATATTTTTGCTCGCAAGGTGGTCTTGTTCTTGTTCCTCCTCTTGTGTCCTGACGGGGAAGCCCGTGGTGTGTAATTCCAGCTGAAAATCCAGTTGCCATGGATGTGTTGTGTCCGTCCTTGCTGTGACCCTCGAAGGTCGTATTTTATATATGTATATATAATATTTTGGCTTCTACTGATAACTTAGTCAATGTCAAAGTAAACACAATTCTCTACGGTGAAGAAAAAGCATTCCTTCCAGTGATCATTCCAGTGAACAGGAATAACTGAACTTATTACGCTTAATAGGTGCCTGCTTCAATACGATGCTTCCGTCCTCAGTACTGTACAGTTGAGTTATTACACAGACTGGACATGCATCAGACGCACTCCCTCACTGGCTGTCATAACTTTTATATTATTGTYGTTATTGAGGTTCCAGGCTTCCGCTCCAGCTACCTAACTTACTGCCCTTGCAAGCCAACTTGTGGGTTCAGAAGGCAGCAAACGGTCTCACTGGCGCCTTCACTTGTACTTTGTCTTCGCAATAAAATTCCGTTGTTGCAATCGTGTCAAAAAAAAAAAAAAATGAATGCAGTGAACGGTTTCAATAACTGATGAACAAAAAGTAAGAAAACTTAGTGAGCTTTCATTGAGATGTAAGATCATGGCTTCCTCAAAATTGATGGAGGGTAAGTTAAAGTGGAAGCACCCAAAACCGTCAATGTAAGCAATTCGACATAGTTGGAGGCACCTTTTTCTAGAATAAGTATGATTGTGCTATTAGCAAGTGAAAATCATGAATATTCAAAAAAGAAATATATATTTTTGGATTTAGTACGTAATTTCTATGATTTTTCAAAGTATAGGCTGTCTAGGTTGTCTATGAAATTGTTGTGTAGGTGGACCCAAATCTGAAATCTGCAAAAATTAGTTGTTGGCCAATCAAAGTTAAGTATCTGTCCTTGAAATGTGTCAACAAATCAAATTTTAGCATTTGGAAGACACATGAACCAAAGTTTAGGGACACAATTGGGTGAGTCCAGGGTACAAGAATGGGAACATGTAGGCTAATGGGTGTTTCTAACTTACGGCCTTGCACGAATTTGGTTTGGAGATTATCAGGGAATCTAAAATGTGCAGATTCCTTGTCAGGTTCACACTCTCTTGCAACATTCTCTTTTGACATTGCTACTGAGAATTTCAAAAAATAGGATAACCAAAATCAAGCATGTAATCCAGCTGATCACAACTTCAGTTTTGTTAAATTGGCACTTTTCACTAGGATGAGGGGTTTCACATAGATGCAAAGAAAGCCATATTGAGGGTGTGTTTCTAGACATCCCAGATTGGGCTTATATAAAAGAAAATTGGTGAAATCTTATGTTCATCAAGTTTTTATGGTAAAACATCCCATTGTGGTCAGAATTTGGAGTCTGCCCTCATGCCATAACTAAAAAATTTCAAATTTTTTTCCACGTAAAGACAGGTGTGAGAAATAGTGAGAGCAATTGAAATTATTTTTTTCAAACAAAGTATGAATTAGTTATGAATTTTTGAATTGATCTGCCCAAAAGAGTTAGTAGGCTACCTAATAACCAACAAAAATTGTATCCAATATGTTCATCTCAATCACCTAAAGTGGTCTCAATAATTGTTGATGTTGAAGGCCCTGCAAAGTTACTTCCTACAATGATTTACACTCAAAGAGTAGGGTGCTCCTAATGAGGTCACTCATCACTTCATGGATGTCAAGTTAGACATTGATCATGGTTTAACAAATAGTCATAGGGTCATCAAGTCTCTACTATGGGTCATATGACCGCAATGGGATGTTTTACCTTAATAATGTCTAATTTGTTACATTGCAGTCTGAGTAAATTTTTTTTGAGTGTTTTCATTATATTTAAACAATTTAAACAAAATGCAAGAAATTGTCATCAACTTTTTTTGTGTATAAATTTTGAAGTCTAGGTATATAGAAAAGTATGCTCTTTTAAAGACAAGGTGGCCTAACTTCCTTGGATTACACAAAGGGATGCCATTTTTTATCTTGGATCTTTGGTAAAATTATGGAAATCAATGTTATCTGAAAAACAATGTCATGAAATCATTCAAAATGTAATAGAGAGCACAATTTTTTTTAACTATTGCCCTATATTTCCAACTTTGAGATGCAAAATTAAACATAGTACGGCATAGTGATCATTGAGTGGGGGACTCTTTTGGGTGCATAGTGCATAGTGTTTTTAACCATTACCCTATATTTCCAACTTTGAGATGCAAAACTACACATAGTAAGGCATAGTGATCATTGAGTAGGAGGCTGTTTTGGGTGCTTAGTGTGGGATTGGTGCATTTCAATGCATCTCCCCTCCACTATGCACCCAAAAGAGCCCCATTTAATGTATTAGCCCTCCATGATTTTTTTCCATGTTGGCAAGCCACCCCCCTCTTCTTATAATTTAAATTGTTGAATGTGAGTGCAAATAATATGGGATATGTCCCATATCCCGTCAATATTGTACCATATGCATATGTATATATATAATATATGTATTGTACATGTATCCATACATGTGTCCATATCCTTACATGTATCCGTATCCGTACACATACCCAACTCTTATTGGAGAGGAGGCGATTAAATTTTCAAATGGCAGGTTTTGGGTGTGGGGTGTGGTTGCCTCTTTTCAACGTATAGTAGTAAGGCATGCAATAACAATAAGCTGTAAACCTTGGAACACTCTTACACAACGATATTAAAATATCAAGATTACTTGCACTACAAGGTATTAAAAAAGGGGAGGTTATAAAGATTAGCCATTAATTGGTTAAAACCATGAGACTTGTCTTCACATTCACATTACATATAACTTCAAACAAATAGGGCTTGAATTTTGAAGAGCACATGAATAAGATACAATAAGACATGTGCCCCCTGAATTGTTAATTGAAACTAATGTAATTTGAACATTTTAGGTGTCAAGTTTGGTTGCACTTACCATTAATCATATATATAAAAGAGCATCGACACCCTAGCATGCCCAAATCAAGAAGTTAAATATTCACATGGAACATCAAATGTATCCCGTATTATATAATGAGTCAATCACAAGTAGAGTGTAAGATAAAACTCAAGAAGCTTTGATTTGATGGGTTGAATCACTTTAAAATAAAGCTAAATATGTCTAGATTCTTCTTAATTAGCAATTAAGAATCGTTCTTATTATTTAATTGCCAATTTTTTTGTTGGATCTTATTGGACATCCAAAGGGTGTTGACGATTCTTTTATTAAGCATTTTGAGGGGCTTGTATAAATAAACTATGAATTTTCTAAGTGCTGAAAATAGGTGAATCCAAAAGCAACAAAAAGACTCACATGAATCACATGAATAGAGGTGATACATTTGAGTCAAGGATTTGTAGGAGTTTGTTTAGAAAGCAATCAAGAGCAAGAGAAGTAACTCTAGCTACTCTAATTAAATCTTACACATGAAAAATTTGTTCATTTAAGGTCAAAGGTTATGCTCGAAAAAGCAGTTCCTTGCAACACCTAGAAAGCAATTACAATTAGGTGAAATTTCCTTATTTAGAAGACCAATAATCTTTTCAATCTCGTTTGGCCTTGTGTGAGATCATTGCAATGCAAGGGTGTGGATGCTTTGAAGCAACAATACTCTAAGGTACGAGGTCCATAAAGTGACTAGTCTCTAATCCATAGAGGACGGAGCCTTTTTTTTGCTAAAAGCACACTCAAAAGTGCCATTTCTATTGCAAAGAGTAATAAAATCTGAAAATTATGTTTTTTGCCCTCCTAACCATAGAATCTTGCACATAACTAGTATAAGAATGTGTGGGTTCAATTTCAAAAAAATTGACCACACAAATTGCAAGATAGTTGCGTTTGAAGTGAAAAAAACAAGACTTTATACAAGTTGTGGGACTAGATTATATGACTATATCTTCTTGACTTAAATTTTATGCATTACAAAGTTTTGGGGTTCAAATATTTATGGTGTGGAATTGTCTCGAGAGAATGGAAAAAGAATTCAAGAAAAAAAAATTCCTTAATTTTCATTATTTAAAAGAAGGTACAAGATAGAAGGGAAATTTAAATTATTAATATCTCTAAGATGGAATTATAACGTACTAATTCCAATGGTGAGATTGTTCTAGCCAGCAAACTATACCATGTGAGTAGAATTTTCTTTTTATCTTAAAAATTGCATTTAAAAATGAATCCAACAAAAAGATGTTTAAATGGCCCAAACGACAAGATTGTCCATAACTTCCACATCACTTATCAAAATGAAATGAATGAAAGATTTCCAAGTAGACTTAAATATATTGTACAAGAAATTTTAATCCTTAGGAAAAATTATATTAATCTACAAGAAAAAAATTGATCAAAAATTCAAAATTTGGAATTTTTTTTTGTTGCATGGCCTTTACAATTTTGAGCTGAGTTTCGAGCATAACTTTTGTTTTCAAGCATCAATTGAAATAAGAAACTATATTCACATGAAGCCAATTAGTTTTTCTATCTTCCAAAAAAATTCAAAAAATGATGATAAAAATCGAAATTGTAGTTTCTACCTAAAATCCAAGTTGTCCCTTGTGAGCTCCCACTTCATCACCTGGGACTCATTGTTTTTTTTATTTTTTTATTTTTTACAAAGTTAAGTAGAAAAAAAACATATCCAAAAGCCCCTCTAAGAGTGTGAAACCAAAATAAGTATGTTACATGCTAATATAGAATTTGATTTGAAATAGAGTGTTATACCTAGAACTAGCCCAAAACCCACTTATAATTAGGTTAGAGATTGGGAATTAGTGGAAATTAAAGGATTTGAGCGATTTGCTTAGAGTGGACTAAACCCTACATGCATGCGATTAATTATGGATAAATTGGTATGAGAAAACCCTAACGACATGTTTTGAAGATAAATTTTTTTCCATAGTGCTAAAGAAATAGCAAAACCTCAATTGTCGTCGTTGTCGTGTAGAGAGAGGTTTGCCTCAGGAAATCACAGGGATTTTGGCTGCAACCGGAAATGACTGTAGAACACTAGTAGACGTGTTCGTTTAAAATCCTAAATCTTATTTGTTGAATCTTCAAACCCGTCATGGAACTGCTTCTCATTGAATTTTCAAAATCATCGCGGAACTGCTTCTCGTTGGCCTATCCTGAAACGGGCTCTAAATGGATATTAGGGTTAAGGTAGATGATAAGAAACCACAGGCCTCAGACGGGTAAAACGGGACGGTCAAACCACGAGCTGAACCGTCCGAAAATTGGCTCCTAAATTTCAAACTCCCGGTGACCAGCAATCATGCTTCACTGTGAGAACAGAGCAAGTCTCGACCATGTGGGCCATTATCCCCACTTTGTCACCATGACACAAAATGAGGTTAGGCAATGGTTTGACTCATGCCGCCCGCAACAACAAAGTTTACGATGAAATTGAAAGCCACAAGCCACAACACTTAAGTCTTCAAAATCTCCTCCAAACTCCAACTCCTTGGCTAAACTTTGATTTCATGACACCAATGTTTTGTAAGTCCAAATGAAATGAGTGATAGCTTTTTGAAAAGCTAACACAATTTCCTACTCTTACTCCAAATCTCAAATCAAACTAACACTCTGTCCAATTTTTATGGCGGCCCAAAGTTTCGGCCTTTGAAATTGAAGGCAGCAGACCCTTTTTTGCTTCGACACTCACAACTCACTCATACAGACTTCAAATAGAATGAGTGATAGCTTCATGAAAATCTAACAAAATCTCCTTCACTCTCTCCAATTTTCATTGCAAACAAAAGACTTGTCCGTCTTCTATGGTCGTTCAAAGTCTCTGCCCTTCTATATGAAAGGCAGTAGACCTTCTTCCATTCAAACTAGCACAACTTTTGAATGCCAACTTCAAATCAAACAAATAAGATCATTTTAAAAACATCACTTCATGATACAAAACTCTTCTAATTTTCATTTTCAAATTCACAAAACTCAACACACTATGGCTCCTCAAAACATTCCGGCCTTACCAAAAACAACAAGAGAGACAATTGAATAGTGCCCCCTTTTTCTTCCACCTTATCTTCTACTTTAACCACCCAAGTCAAGTGAACTTCAGCCCATACCTTGATCATGTGGCTCCCCTATCATCCATTGGTCATCTATTTTGATCACTAATCTTATTCTTCATCCTTAGCTAGTAGATAAATCATCCCAAAGTTACTAGAAGGCAAACTATTTGTATATTTCTCTCCTACAACTTCACACATATAAAATAAAATTTGATTTGTTTCTAAATACACAATAAAGGAACTAGGATCTATCATATATCTATTAGAGGTAAAAAAACCAGAGTTCCAATCAGAATATCACTCCATCTTCAAAAACTTGAGGATGCGTTTAATGGTAGTTGCCACGTATTCTGCAAGATCTGCCTTAGTTAAAAGATTGACTAACCCCTGTAACCAACGTTGGTGGCCACGACTTCCTTTCACAGGCAAAGCCATATTAAAATATTGGTCAACATTGAGACCCTCAAAACACCCTTCAAATGTCACTTCTTGACTCCCGGGCTCAACACATCCAACTTGCAACAAAATCACCAACGCTCAAGCATCGCGTTGAAGGTTTCCATGCCATCACTGCTCCAATCGAGGTTGCTTTGGCGGTCGATAAGGTCCAGCTTCTTCTTGTAGACGCTCATGTGGCGGTGCAAGACTTAGCAGCAAAAGAGGTTGGTCCGGCAGTTGTAACAAGGAAAATTCAAATTCAGCCTCCGGTTGAGATCTTCATCTTGAGATTTTAAAAAAATCCTCTAGTTCGACATACTAAAATCCAAAGTAGGAAACAAAGAACAACTACATTTACTTGATAAAGCTCTTCGATGATCCTCCTCTTTATAATTTGTTGTCCAGAAGAAGGCGTCATCTTGAAGCTACTTCAACTAATGTCATCTTTTACACTACATCACTGTATTCAAATGCATCCAAAAATACGTAAATAAGCATTTTTACATAATGGTCGCATTTACAATGCGACAACGTGTAGCAGTTACTACATTAAGATGGGCCAGTGAAAAGAATATACTACCCAAGGATGGTGATACAAGGTTGAAATCTCACTAGGGAGTCAACGGCGAAGTTAATTTGCCAAGATCCCCCTCAATACGAAAGATTCCTTAGTTATCGCTCTTGTAAAGAAAAAGCAAGATTTTATTTTCCTTTCTTCAAATGTTTAGAGTAAAAATATGAGCCTATACATGTTTTTCAGTATTCCATGAGAGGTTCCACACAAAATTTTGGATTTTTCTGATAGTCAGCAGATGTTCTTGTGAACTGTCAACCGTCAAGATCGATGAAGGAAAATTTCTAGAAATTACCTAGGTGGCAGTAAAATCTATCTAAAAACTAGAATATCTTTTTTATATTAATAAAATGCTCCTACAAGTTTAAAGACATTCCAATTGTCAAAAGTACATGAAATGGTAGGATTCTTTGACAATTAACAAATTTAAAAGATTACAACGCAGTTGATTCGCATATTGGGAGCTTACAAAGTCGGGATGATGTTCAAGATAGGTATTATATTACTCTTGTATACCTACACTATAAGAAACCCGTGCTTTATGTGATATTTTCATCATTTTTTGTGACGGATTTTAGTGGACGTCCAATAAAACAACTTGTGTTTTTCTGTCAATAATATGTCGAATGTAACATCCAAGCTTTGAATGGAAAAGCTTTGGATGGCAAAGCTTTGAACCCTCTTAGGATCAAGAATCTTTGTTGTATGTTAAAAATTGAATCTGAGGTGAAGCTTTGAACCCGCTTATGATCAAGAGTCTTAATTGTGTATTAAAATTTGATTCTACGGCAAAGCTTTGAATCCCCTTAGAGTCAAGAGTCTTAGTTGTGCATTAAAACCAATCCTACAACGGAGCTTTGGTTACCCACTTACCCCTTGTGGTCATTTCCAAAGTTTAGTTTCCAAAACACATTTGGAAACTTTCAAAGGGATGGAAAAGGGTTAGAAAGAAGTCTTGACACTTTGATTAGGGACATTCAACATGAAAGCATACCAAATTCAACATTCAATTATGAGATCCTCAAAGAAGAAATGGGCACTACAAGAATACAATTGAGGCATATAAGTGATTGAATGTCATGATTGTGGAGGCCTACGTGTAAACATTTTTCCTTGTCCATTTTCTTTGAATCAAATTAGGTACTAGCATTAGAACTCAGAGTTAGATCCAAACCATCATAGCCAATAGTAAATTAGGAGTAGAAATAGTTACTACACCTCAAGAGTTTCTTGAAAAAAATATTAACCTTAAAAATTAAGCAAAAACTCTAGAAGTTATACTAGGATGAAAAATAGTCTACAAAGTGGATGAAAATTAGAGAATTCAACAAAAGACATTAAAATCTAGATTAAAAGTAGAATCCAAATGTAAGAAAAAAAATCAATTGCAAATGTGGAAACAAAAGAAACTCAGAGATGAAAGTTTGATGAATTGGTTACAAGACAAACTTCATTTGTGAACAACTTTTCATAGGAAAGTCGGGAGCCAAATTCTTTTATCCCTCGAAAAAGATAATTTCATGCTCAGAAATCATCTAGACCTAAAAAAATAGTAAGTAAGATTAACCCTTAAGTGTCCCATCGCCTCAAATATAGCCTCTCCAAACTGAAAGATTGGATTTTTTGACTATTATAATCTTTTCAACAGAATTGTCAAAGGATGTGTCTCTTTCCTTCTAGAACTGGACTTGTCTCCACTACCAATCGATACAATTAGTTTATGTGGATCTCTATTTGAATGATAGTTTGATTGGAATGAATTGAGAAGGATCTAGATCTTCGGCGCTTGGGGGCTAAAAGTTAAGAAATTAGAAAATGCCAAGTAGGATGGTCAGAGGACCCTTCAAGGAATCTTTGGAACAAGCAAGTTTAGGACCTTTTAAATAACAATTTCAAATTTCCAAAACTAGTATGACCTTGGGAATTGAAGTAGTATTGAAGAAGCTAGAGTGGAATGAACTCTTGATTGAATTCAAGGTAGATTTGGATGGAAATCAAATAGAATTGACCAATTTCCATAGAACTCATAATTTAAGTAGGAATACCAAAACAGAAAAATAACCCAAAAATCCAAATCCAATTTCAATAGTTACATGAGGTGAATAACCCAAAAATCCAAATCCAATTTCAATAGTTACATGAGGTGAATAACCCAAAAATCCAAATCCAATTTCAATAGTTACATGAGGTGAATCAGACAGATGAAGTTTTAGCCATTAGAATAGGGGTGAACTTCATCTGCAAGTATCTTTCCATACGATTTGTGAGTTTTTTTTTGTTCTAAAAAGAGCGTTGAGGCACTATAACCTGATCTATTTTGCCTCCTTGTTTGATTAATCCTTTGTTGGTTTAGTTTTGGAGTGGACCTCAAGACCAAATCCATTTTGCTAATTTAGATTAGCCATTTTAATTAGGGAGTATCAAAGTAGAATTCATATTAAAGATCTATTGCTTAAAAGTCGCTCTTGGATTTGACATATATGCATTCATAGGACCCACTTTGCAATATAGAACCCACTTGTGTTCATTTCATTCCAAAGGTAGGAATACAGAGCCGACAATCGCTTTGAAGTAAATTAACATCATTATAATTAGTTTAGGATATATATAAATAATGAACTTTATCTTTTTTATTTCTAGAATAGCATTGCCAAAAGAAAATCTGAACTTTTTTTTAGAAGTATAAAAAACATCATAGATTTATGAGGAGTATCCAAAAGTGGATCCATTGTTGGTTGGATCATTCTTTATTGTCAGATGTATTTGATTAACCCCTAAATGTACAAACTGCGTTTTTTTGGAAACATAGCGATTTTGGTCAACTCACTACAAATGGAGTTTTTATCATGTTTCTCAGAAATTTTCACAAAACATGTGCCCAAGGAGTAGTTGTAAGGCCCAAATTTTTTTGTAACTTTTGACTACATAGATAAAAAGTTATTGAATGCTATGTAGTTATAATTTCTCGGTGGGCAGCTTGGGCAGCAAAACAAACTTCTTTAAAACTTTTTTCTTTTTAAAATAAAAATTTGAAATTGATTCTTTATATTTTTATCTAAGTGGAAAGCTTTGAATCATTCTATTTTGATCATTAATTCAAAAGTGATGAGGAGTTTTAGTTTGGGGTAGTTTGCGGATAGTTATAGAATCTATACTCTACAAGAAAGTTTGAAATCCATTATTTAATTTAATTTTGAATATTTTTGAAAAAAAATAAAAAAGGTAGGTGTAAATTGTTTATTACAACACATTAACCATTTGGATTGGCATTTTTCAGTTTTATAAATAAATTGTTTACAATTTGGTATTTTGAGTCATTTTTTTACTTCTTTCTACTTACTATTTTTTTCCTATATGTTGTACAATTCCAAATGATTTGAAACTTTTCAAGCATGTAACCAAATTGCCTTGAAGAATGAATACAAAGAGTAACCACCATTTTGGACATTTTTTCATACAAATGCGACCTTATAAAGCGCAGCAACCTGTTTTTTTGAGGGGCCAAAAAAATGATTTTTGCCAATTCAAAAGCTAATATCTTGCAATCTACATGGTGCAAAATTCTGAATTTTTTTCCACATCTTTTTGAACTAGTGTACTACAAGATCCTATGGATACATGTGTCAAAAAATGTTTTTTTTCTCTAAAATTTGATACTTGTATTAGAAATAGAAATTTTGGAGCTTTTTTGGAGAAAACAGTCATAACCATTTAGGGGTTAATTAGTGTACAAATGGAGTTGTTGAAGCCTAGAGGATGAACAGAAAAGGTATAGAAATGAATAGGTGGATGATGACACTCAATTTGGGTGACCTCACCTTCATATGGAGGCTTGGATGTTTTGTAAGGTTAGCCCTATGGAGACATTTGTTTCTTCACTTGCTTTGAAGGAAGGAGTTTTTCCATGTTTTGTAAATGTTGTGGTTTTGTAACACAAATTTTTATAAGTGCTTTGGATAATCTAGCTTAGGGTTCATTTTTGTAAAGAGAAAAATTGGGATTTTGGCATGCCGGCAATAGAGAAGGTTTGGGTGGCCAGAGTGTTTCAAATTAGTTTGTATTTGAAGTGGTGTCTGTATGCATGGTATGTTACATTCAGTGCAAAATCAACCATGCACTTTGGAATAGATTTTTTGTATTTCAAAGCTTAAAATTAGATAGTTTGTGTACTATTTAGAACCTTGTCATATTCACAAGGATTTGGAGAGCATGGTAAATTTTATTCCAATAAAGCAAACACAAGCACAAAACTAGCCATATTTTAATATTTCCAATGCAAGTAAACAAATAATATTGGTTGGTGTAGCAATTGATTTCACAATACGGACATGCTCTATGGATCATATTTTACAACTTTTGTTTGTAATTCATCATTAAATTATTATTCTAAGCTCCATTTTGTAATTCATATCCATGATTTTAGAAATTTAGACTATCAATTTGTCCTTACCCCCTAAAAGACCATAAGGCGACCAAGTAGCTTCAACAGCATTGTTTTTTGCATCCCCGTTCTTTCAAGGGTTAAGGAGTTAATGAAGAAATGAAATAAAGACTTTGTTGCTTACAACAATTTAAACTATTTCATGATTAACGCAACATCTAAAAATATGTGGCATAATTAACTATATCATATTTAAGATAGAACATTATGATTGTTTAGAATTAAATTTTTCAAAGATTTGCAAACTGAATACTTATCATTTTAAGTAAATTATAAAATGGCATAATTTCATATAATAGTTTTTTATTACTATTAGATAGAATGAGTATTTATAACAAGGCATTTCTTTGTAATTATGTAGATGCCATTCATGATGTACTTATATCATATCAAATGAAAATTATATATACCTTGAAGATTTTTTTATCAATGTTAAATCTTTTTTATATTTGTTCTCAAATATCCACGCATACCATCCATGTGATTGTTAGTGATAAACTGATAATTCCTCAAGAATTAAAAGGGACCAAATGCCATCAAATAGATATACTTGAACATTGATTTTGGAGCCCACTGAAGAAATTTCATATGAAATTTCTTGCCATGATCTCAATTATTTTAGAAGTTTTTACTTATCTTGTACAAATACTTGCTATGTGTACATGGCTTAAAAAAATCTACCAAGTTGCATAGAATATCAAATGATGTAAAGATAAGTATAGATATCTAAAGCTATAAATTCAAATTGAACAACAACTAATTGTTCCATGCTTGGATGGGTTGTAATATCAAGAAGAATTTCAATTGTTTGGTCTTRCACTCTTACAAGTTAAAAGTAAGATTTAAGAAGATCATACACATTGGCAAACTTGTCCTTGTTCCTACCAACATAACGCTCCAAAGTGACAACCTCTTGCTTAGTAACATTAATGCCGTATTTCCCCAAAAGTTCCTTAATTGACATTGGTTTATATGCAGATGCACTCCGCCTGAAACACCAATCAAATTTATAGCATTTGTCAAATTTGCCCAACTTCCATGCAATTTATTATATAATACACAAGATAAAAAGTACATTTCAAAGTGCCAACAACAATTACATAAATTTTACCTTAATGTTTTACATTGATGAAGAAGTGAGAGATGGACACTTACTGTGACTTGGAAGGTGACGGGGGCCATGAAGGTGGACTCTGCGACCGTGGATCAGGAGGTGAACAAGGTCGTTTGGGTGACAAAGGAGGAGTAGCCATTTCAGCACATTTATTGCCACAAGGTGAAGCGGGCGGCATTGGGCTACAAGGATTCTTGGGTGGAGGAGATGGTGGAGGATCAGGCCCCCTGATGCTCTTGCTAAACTCTGTTGATTTGTCTACTGGTAATTTTTTTATTGCTGCTCTAATCTGTATATCCACAATATAACTAACATCAATTGATCAAATGTTGTTAAATCATGATATACTATACATGGAATTTTTTCATGTCTAATGGCATTGTAAGAAGACTCTCCAACCTTCCTATTCAAGAATGTTATGGAATATTTTACATGCATTATAGTAATTGCATGGGCTTAGTCATTCAGAAAGCAAGGGACAAAATTACACCTTGAAGTCTAATACATACATGTAGAAAATTTTCTTATAATAAAAATTATCTTGCCAAACTTATGATCTCAAAAGCTTACAACTTACCAATTCAAGTCATTCACACTTATAATAGATACTCTTTTCAAACCAACAATTCTGAATGTAATTCGGAAAAATATCATATCACGATGTAAGAAAAAAAAAGGAACGTAATTGGTTTTAGAATATTAAAATTTATATAAGCATACTACAAATTTTCAAAGTTGAGGCCATAAAAACACCTATTTTTGCCACTAGACTATCCTCAATCAGACATCCTTGAAGTACAAAATGCTTCAACTCTCATTGGTTGCTTCAAATAATTCTTCAACTTTTTTAGTCATATTTGGGTAAATAAAAGGCTAGGAAAACTTCTAATCTATCATTTTTGGATCCATGAACAATTTTGAAGAACTCCATTCTATTTGTCTTTACAAATGGCAACTATTGCAATAGGGTGAGGATAATGTAATGTCAATTTCAGTAAATTGGAAGAACTCCTTGACTTTTGCACTTTCTACGTAGAACATAAATCTATATAGTTCTAATTACTTCAAATCCTTGTGTAGATAAATGTCACAATTTGTGGCGTCTATATACATCCCAACATATAAAAAAATTGACTAATTTTGAGGTCGTTATCCCCAATAAGGATGCTTAGGACTTCAATGACTGATTATTAAGAAATTAAAAAACAGAGAATGCCTCTATTCATCTTAAAATCTGATAATTTTTGGTACACTTCTTTAATGACAATGTGGCATCCTACTTTTGTTGGAATCCAAAATTTTGAGTGAAAAAATTAACCTTATTAGCCACCCATTCATAGTTTGCGAGGGGAAACATYTTGGGATTGTCCTCCATGTGCTTCAATGTCCACTCGTCTGCCTCCATGAGCTCAAAAATGCGATCAAACAAGTACATCTTTTGATCCATGAAGCAATCGCTAGCATGATACGGTCGTTGCATGCCGGGAATGCGCGGCACTGGGACTCGTTGGATGTACTTCCCAGAAACACACCCTGAGTTCCGCGCTGGTGGCTCAAAGACTTGAATTGTGTCATCCGCCAGGTAGTACTATCATCCATGCAACACCAAACATTCTCATAAATCTAGTACAACTCATATTATATTCTTTTGTCAAAAAACGGTAGTTTTTTTTAGAGCATTAAGAGTGTGACATCCAAGTGCTCAAATGTTTGAAATAACGACATTCAAGTCAGTACACAAATACACTAAGTATTGTGAAGATAGATCTTTGGTATGGAAAATTGACGTGTTGAGCCATATCGTTGTACTTTGACATTTTTAGATGTGACTTTAATTGGTGGATTTTACTCAATTAACCCCTAAAGGATCAAGTATAATTTCTTGGCAACATAGAATTTTGGTCATCCATTTGCAAATGAAATTTCCATTTTTTTCTTATTTTGAAAATTTCAAACAACATGTGGTCAAGGGAATTGCTTAAGGTGCAACAATTTTCATAACTTTTGATTACATGGTTAAAATTTCTTGTATGATATGGAAGGGGGTTGGGGAGCCCAGGTAGCTTAAGTACCTTAGAAAAAATCACTTCTTGAAGAAATAATATTTCAAAAAAAACATTGATTTTGGAATATTTCATTTTGATTAAGGGAGGCAAATCATTTCCAATCCCCCCTCCCATTTCCAATCTGTAGGCTGTTGTCTTTTCATGAAGTTATGGCGTAGTCCCGAGAGTAGTTGTAGCTCATTATGATTGGTTGCAAGGCTCTCAATATTGCAATCAACCCTTGGTCAATTTTGCAATTAGCCTATGGTCAGAAATAGAAAGGTCTATATCACCATTATAGGTTGAAGATAATCTTCTACTAAAAAATTCATAGTAATTTTGTTTTTATGTAATAAGATTTTGGAAAAATATGCAATCCTTCCAAACTCTATTGTTGTACATGGGGAAAATTTCACATTCAAAAGACTTGTGCTCCAAATATACATAATTGCTTATTTGATTAGAAATGGGTTGCCTCCCTTAATGAGATAAAAGTAATGAAGAATTTTAGTTTGCGGGCAATTATTGAATGTCTACTCTAAAATAAACTTTGAAGTCCTTTATTCAACTCAATTTTCAATATTTTGGAAAAAAGGAAATCATACAATGTAGATTGTTTATTACAACATTACCATTGGATTGGCATTTTTCAAATCCATAACTAAATTCTTAACAATTTAGTATTTTTAATCATTCTCTATGTCTTTCTATTTACTATATTTTTCAAACATGAATATGAAATATTTTTCAACTTATTTCTTCAACATCTTATGGAGAGTTGCAAGTTGTAGGATCTACATATTTTTGGATAAAAACTTTGAAAGATGAAATCTAATCATTTGGGAAGAGTTGAAAATACTTCATATTGAAATACAAGCATCATGGGCTTGCAATTGGAAAGCTTCGTAGTCACAAATTTGAGAAATTTTTATTCTATTAGATTAACTAAAAGATCCTTGGGTTGAATTTGTTTTAAAATTGATATAAATGAAGATTTTAACCTTGCTTTGGAGAGTAGTATTTCAAAGTAGTTCTGGACCTCTAAACCTTCACACTGCCGTGAACCCAATTCCATGAAATTTTGCGGTTCAGGCTTCCAGATATCAATTGAGCAACCTCAACCTTTAGAATGCCGCCCAATTCTTTGGAATTCTGCAGATTAGGGTTTAGGAATCTGGTTTTCAGTTGAACATCTCCAAACTGCTCCAGTTCCTGCCTCAACCTTCTTAATGCAATAAAATCTATCCTTTAAATCAGGCTGTTTGTTTGTTTTGTTTTGTTTTGTTTGTTTTGTTTGTTTGTTTGTTACATTGAGATCTTCCAAACCGTGCATCCACCGGGGGCGTGCTTGGTACCGTCGGAAAGCTCTCGGCGAGGAGGGGTGCACGGGCTTGGTTTCATGGCATTCCGACCTACGAGCTGAAAGTTATTGATTTTTGAGTTATTTTTGGTTTTAAAAAATTAGAAAATTACTTTTACTTTAATTTTGCCTGTGACAACGGCACAGGGCACACTACACTAATGATGGTAAATAGTGTTACCCATACTATCTATTTTGAAAATGCTATAAGTTTTTACTCTTCATGAATATTTTTACTAAGTGCATGGATCCTAATAATACTATAGTTAGGACAACTTTGTATCTATAGTTGGTAAAAATATTCATAAAGAGTAAAAACTTATGGCTGTTTTAAATCAATTACTGTAGGTAACACTATTTACCATCATTAGTGTAGTTCCGCTTGAAATTCCGCGGTTTAGGTTTTTTTGTGTGTGTGGGGGGGTAAGGTCAGGGTTTTTAGGGTTTGGAGGTACTTGGAAGATCATCATGCGCGTTTTGTCCACCGGGTGCAGCTTGTGCCCGTCGTCCTCGACCATCCGGCAGCTGAACGTCAGGATCTTCCCGTCCTTGTAGATGAATTTGATGAAGTCCTTTTGCGGCGCCTTCGGGATGAGCATGATGCAGTTCATGAGGCTGTCGGCCTCGGAGCCGATGCCGTTGTGTTCCGGAATCTCCATGCGGGCGAACTCAGGTCCGTCTTCTTGCACGTCGATGGCCGCCAGCATGTCTTCGCTGTAGCCGTACTTGGTGCGGTAGTAGTTCCGCGTGAACTCGTCCACGTCGTGCAGGAGCAAGTCGCGGTCGAACACACGGATGTAGCTCCCGATGTGCAAGTCCGTGTCGCGGTAGTAGATGTCCTTGGGACCGAAGTCCTTCTCGCCGCAGATCTTCTTCTGACCTGAGCACATTCTACACACACGGAGAATTRGATACATGGACAGAAAGGTAAGTAAACCCACATTGCTCAAGCCCTTCGTGACTCTTGTTTTTTGATTGAGTACTTGTGTTTCGGAAGGGCATAGCTTCAATTGGTGAGTCCTTAACGAATTATATTCATGGCCAGAAATGTAACACATTTTTGGGACTCTTTTTTTGAGTAGATTTGGGAGGCCGTAACCTCAATTTATGAACTCTTGATGACTGCCTAGTCGATTCTTACAAAGACGACGTGAGTTTTATACATGGCCGGAATTGTGACAAAGATTCCTCTGTTTGGGGTTCTTTTTTTTTTCGAAATAATTGGAAGGGTCATAACCTCAAAATCGATGGGCACAAAATAATTGCCATGTCGATCCTGAGCAGACATTCAATTTTAAATTTTCGTTGGCTCTAAGAGCTTGGTTGAGGCTGCCAAATTCTGGTGAAATTTGCATAATTGTTTTTCGACTTTAGTCCCAATAATTCGGTTTCTGGTGATTCAAAGCTGCAGCTATCTCGAAATGTAACACACATTCCTGTGTTTGGAACTCCTTTTTGAATAAATTAGKAAGGTMAGAATCTCAYAWTRCCAAGTCGATCCTTCCRTAGACATTCATTGTCCATTTTTTGTTGGTTTCAAGAATTTGGTTGAGGCTGACTGGCAATTTTGGTGAATCATGGCATAATAGATTTGTTTACTTTAATCGCTACAATTCGGTTTCTGGTGATTCCCAACATATGTGGAATTTAAAATTTGGCTGAATAATCTGTCTTCCTTCAATTCCTACAGGCTGGTAGGTAAGTCCCAAATTTTGTCGAAATTTGGCAATATTTAGTTTAGAGAACAGGATGGATTGTTTAGTGCTCACGGCATATGACTGAGTCATTATTTCATTGCCTTGTCAAAAGAGGATCATTGCCCATAGCCTTCTTCATTCTAAGCCCTCGAATCAACCCCAAAGTACAAAGATTGCTTAGAACAACTGGGAATTCTGGCCGATAACACTTTCGAGTGAACTCTTTTCCACAATCTTGTTCATCTTTTCCACATTTTTTCGACAAGGCTCTAGATTTGACCTATCTACGCAACTTCGAACGACAGTTGGAACAACGTTGCAATGCCATAAGAACGATGTGTTTGTAACACATTAAAACGACATTCACAACGATTGTCGTAGTTTTAAGTATGTTGTTCCAACGTCTTCTAGCAACTTCCAACTTGTGTTATACTGCAGTTATTCATAGTTTGAAAAATAACTTACTCAAGAGGTCGTGGGGAGTTTCTTTCTCCAGTTTTTTGCGCCTGATCAGCATGGGGAAATGCATACGTCCACTGTTGCGTTCATTGAGCTCCAGAATCTCTATTGTATCATCACCCAAAAAGTAGTGCAAAACCTGTTTACACATCAAGCAAGCACAAAATCATCAATTCCATCAAATTAGTTTCGATTCTACACTCCAAAAACTGTGACATCCATCTGCTTAAAAGCTTCAATCACTAGAACTGAGAGTTTTACGATAAATACACGTTTTAGACAGCCAATGTATTTACCGTAAAACTCTGTTTAAAAGTGCCAATGTCATCGAATTCCACCAATTTAAAGATATTCAAGTTCACATTTGTGAATTTAGRGTGATCTACCTTGCCCGTGGTGGRGAACCCAATTTGAGATGCAGYCGGATGATCAGTYGTTATTGAAGATATCCGTCAAAAATGCAAACATAGTATGAGGAGGGAATGAGATTCAAATCTTTGCAACAAACTCTTGCCGAAACTATATGCTCCCTGCTATACATTGGTGGAAAATTCCGCATARAACTCATTGATTTCTTAAYRGAAATCTCTRTRAACYTTGTTTTTCATACGAGAAATTGRAAGGAGAGKGTGGTGAATTCRTSRGYTCAWGCTRGAACGTACATAAGGACGACGCTCCCCGTAAGGAACTGCTCGGTCGTCCCAGATGCAGAAGAAGCGCAACACTTTGCCGTCCARGTCCAGAAATTGGCGCAGAGCGTATTCCTTGTGGTGGGGCTTGATGATGGCCCGATAATGGGCGCGGTACTCCTCCAACGGCTCATTTGGCCATGGCTCCTCGTCTCCCACTGGCAGCCTTTGCTTCATCAAGTATCTCTGCCCTTGCACCAATACACGGTGTTACCATCGCATAATAGAGGGAAATAATCACTAAGGTAGACTGCTTTTAAAGCRACCATTTAAGAGTTAATTGCGTTTTCAGGGAAGCTGAACTCCTTGAAATAATTTTTCAGGAAATTTTCATAGGAAGAAGAAAGGAATTGGCATCTAACCCAAGTTGTTTCATATTTTTCAGATCTTCAGGGAATTAGTTACAAATTTTTGAAGTTGTAATGTAGTGGTCACTAAAAGCAACCACCTCCGAAAATGTGTAGTGGTCGTACGTTGAAGAAAGCAAAATGTACCTCTGTATCATGATTGCTTTCAGAGCATGGGTGCTATAAGAGCAGACTCCCGTAAGAAGTGGAGGCTTTTTTTAAAGAATCATGAAGTTTGCATCTAACCCTTTTTTATTAAAGTTTTCAGGACTTTTGTGGAATTAGTTTTGAATTTCTATGTGGCATAATGCTCTCAAAGCATCGTCACCTTGAGACGTTCATTGTCATTACTTAAGACTCCAATATATACTTTTGTAATAGCATATGYTTTTTTAGGGTAGAGCAATTTTAGTGCATCACTCCTAACTTCAATTCAAACTAGTCTCAACGGATACTCCCTTTGCTCTGAAATGATTGTCTACCACTGTGTTGGTATTTTTTTGAGCCCATTTCATTGATCATATAGTGAAAAACATAATTAAGAAAGGTTCCAAATTTTATACCACTAGAATCAATGAAGAACATTGCATGTGTTCTATGCAACCTAAATAAATTAGCCACAAGGTAAAACAACTCATTGTGGTCAAAAATTGAAGTTTGGCCTCATC
Organism: Pleurozium schreberi; assembly: GCA_006891605.1. NCBI lineage: Eukaryota > Viridiplantae > Streptophyta > Bryopsida > Hypnales > Hylocomiaceae > Pleurozium > Pleurozium schreberi. The sequence goes on along the minus strand of VACF01002057.1, from coordinate 42,886 downwards.
TTATTGTTGAAATTTTTCAGTTTTTTTCACACTTAAAAGACAAGTGTGAGAAATAGCAAGTGCAATTGGAATTTTTATTTTTTCAACACAGTTTGGATTTGCTAGGAATTTTTGAAGTGTTCAATGCATCATGGCCGAAAAGAGTCTCTGTAGAGGCTACCCCCTAACCAACAAAATCTTTATCCATAATGCTCATCTTACTACCTAATGCAGTCACAATATTTTCTAACGTGGAAGGCCTAAAAAGTCAAATTTTACAATATATTTCACACTGAAAAAGTTAGAAGTTCCTAATGAGGTCACTATTCATTCCATTACTATCATGTACAACATTGACTACGGCCCAAATCTCACATACTCAAGAAACCCCACAATGGGGTCATTTCCTAGGTGACCACTATGAATCATTTGACTGCAATGGGCTATATTACCTTAGTGAGTGGAAGAGCACTTGCTTGGACATTGCCATGACATCATTCTTTACGTCCAATACAAGATTCATGAAGCATAATCCATGTAAACAAAACAAAAACAAAAACTCTTTCTCAATCCTTCTTATCACTCATTCTCATTGACCACTCACATGCTTCCACTTCATTACCTCCTCTCGTACATTAAATGGTGAAATTAGGTTGCCTGTTGCTAATTTCTCGACATTCCACACTATATAAATATTTATTGGTACTGTACAAGGATGCACTACTCTTGAATTTTAGGTTTTGGTGTACACTAATTGGTGAAATTAGGTTTCATGTTACTAATTTCTCGACATTCCATACTATATAAATACTTGTTGTTACTGTACAAGAATTCACTACTTTTGAATTAGTGTTTTTGGTGTACAAGAGGTAATTGCAAAGCAGGTCAAATTCTCAAAAATAATCAATCGCTTAGGACCTACTTGAGCCATGGGTGATGAGCATTGGTATTTACTAGTGATTGATTTTGATGAATTGGTCTACTTTGCACTTATTGGACATATTCTCAATGTAGGAGAGTTGAGTTGTTTGACTTTGATTGCTTAACCAATCAAAAGCAGGTCACAATGGCAAAGCTCTCCTTGCATTTAGATTATGTTAGATAGATCTGCACTCACTAAAAAATACCTGTTGGTAGTAGTGTTGGTAGTAGTAGACATTTCTCTCCGGTTTTTCTTATGGACAGACTAATGGAATTTCTACTTCGTACCCTCTTTCTTGCACAAGCAAGTAATTAGCATTATCAATCTTAATCTACCTATTCTTAACCAACCATTGACATTCTGGGGGGGTGGGGGTGGCAACGCTTAACCTTGGAAGGATGTTACGAGGACAATTTTGACTACCTGAGAAGATGAGTGGAGCAACAAGGAGAGAATGGACCTGAAAGTATATTCCACTGTTCCTTTGCGCAGGTTCCTGCAAAAATCAACCATTTTGGTTCAGCCTTAGAAATCAATGGGGACCAATTTGTGGGTACAAATCTCACCTTATAACATTCTTGAAAGAAGCTGCTAATTCAAAAAAGAATTAGGGTGGAATTAGGGTATCCAAGATGTCCCAAATCTCTTGACATTTTTTTGTGGGTACAGATCCTCTCACATCTTCAATTCAAGATTGAATTCTTTTGATTCGGTCAACTGCTACAGACTAGTGAAGTTGCTGCCAAAACTTCTCAAGAACGTTCTGCTTGGAACATCTACCGAAGTTGAAGAACTTGTGAGAGTTTCTACGAAATAAGTTGACTAGTGACTATGATTGTGAATTCAAAATATGCAGAAGTTCAGTACCCCAATGTGGATCATGCCATCTGCAAGGTAGAAATAGATGGTGCACTTGCGGTAGCGAGCATTCTCTTCCACTCGCTCGTCCACTTGCTCCTTGAAAAATGCATAAAACCGCAACACCTGAAAGTAACACAAATCCACCGCAAATCACCACACAGAAATGTTGTTGTGGATAAGAGGGCAAGACATTTCATAGAAATAAGCGCTTTGTTGCAACGAATGTGATAGCTGCAATTACAGATTCTTCTTCGCATCATACAATGTGCCTCAGTACGTAGCTAATCCCATCACTGAATTTCGTAACATTTATAGGAAAAATTCCGGCGTGCAATGTTGTTCATGAGGCGAAACCCTCTAATGCACAAGTTTGGAGATTCACACAAGCAATCCCACTACGAACTCGAACATTGTTTTTTTTGCACAGTTCTTTCCTTTGTGATCACCACATTTATGATTCTCTGCAAAGAAAAACTCAATCAAGTCACACCCTGATTCCTACCTGGCGGTCAAATTTGAGCCATGCCGGCGTGGGTCCGGTGCTTTGCTTGACGCAAGCATAACAAGCTCCGGAGTTGTCATAATTCTCTTGCGTGTCATTCACAGGCAACACTTTGCACCGCCCGAGAGGGCGTACAACAGGAAAGCCTTCTTCGGAGAATGTCAGTGTCTGGCTCTTCCTCCGTGGTTGCTCCTGCTCCAGGTCCAACAACCAACAAAACCTAATCGAACGTCAGAAAATGGGCATGCCCAACATACACAGACTCACAAGTACACACACAGCAATCCTCTTCATCATGCCCTTCGTTTCAAAAACAAAGACGTTCTGCACGTTTATCACGTTCTCTTTTTCCTGTCGCACCCTTGTCAAACATTCGAACTATGTCATGTCGGAAAATTTGCGGCTTCAAGTGGTAAGATTTAATAGGGAGAGTCACGGTTCCTTGGCCCTCTTCGGACTCGGAGAAAGTTTGGCTACACTCATTGAAGAATTTGCACTTGTAACCCTAATTCCACCGAATTCGCTGAACGACTCGCCGAAGAACTTTCTGCTACCGTTAGGAATCAACTAGAAGAAGAATTAACGAATTTTTTTTATAGATAGCAATGGAAATTCTAGGACAATGGTGTGTAATTTAGGAAATTTGATTATGTGAGATTGATGATATAATTCAAGGGAAGAATGGGGACTTTTAAATGATTTTTTTTTAAAGTAAAAAATAAGTAAATAATTGAATTAGACAAATGGTTAAATGGGGAGAAATTGGAAACAAAATACAGCAAGTAGGAAATTGCATTAAAAGTTATCTGGAAATCAAAAATTAAAATACCAAAAACACAAATCTTATTAGTAGAGTATGAATAAGTCCCATTGACACTAACATAGTGATAGACACTCTAAAGTAGGAAAAACCCAATAGATTAATGAATGATTCACATTAAGTTAGAATAGGAATGAAATAAATAAATGAAGTTAAAAAGGTGATGGGCTTTAGAGTAGGAAATTAGGGTTCTCTTCCCTCTCTTGTTTGTTCCTTGTTTGTGTGTGTTTTCTTGGAGGTATTCATAAGAAGTTTTTTGAGTTTTGAGGAGCTATAGTGCCTTAAGAAATTCATCAAGTAGAGATGTACATTGGATGGGAAAAGGATAGAGGAAATGAAGAGGAGGGTTTGGAACTCTCTCTTTTACTCCTAGTTCTCCTCAATGTTAAGCAAAGATCCCGTATGGAAGATCTTTGAGGAAGATAGTTATTTGTTGAGATTTTGAGGGGTTTTAGGTCTTTACATAGAATTTTTGAAACTAAAAAGTTTGCCCAAAATGGAGTAATGAAGAATACAGGGCAGTCATTTTAGTGGGAGGAGGTCAATTGCCACTCCAAGTGAAACTACCAACTTTGACAAATGAGATCAAAACAATGATGAAGCTAAAATAGGCAAATTTTTGGAAAAGCTAAGTCTTGCTGAACTTGAAGTAAGGACAAAGATGAGGTAGACATTTTAGTATGAGGATGTCAACTATTTATTCCAAGTGAGATTGCTAATTTCAAAGAACTAGATGAGTAGAATGGTGAGACAAAAAAAGATGAGAATTTTGGGGAGAAGGTTAATTTGCAAGTTAGCTTATCAAAAAGATGAGGACCTCCATAATTGAATCAAGGAAAAAAGAAGTTGCCGTTTTAGTATGAGAGGGTCAATTATCCTTTTGAATGTGAGTTGAATGTGTTGCCAACTTAGAAAAAMCAACTTTTGTAGATGTATTGAAAGCTTAGGGCTAATTGCCCATGGCCCTTAAAAGTTTATGGACACTATTTGGAATTAAATATTTGGATCATGTGATGTATGTGATTTGTATGATGTATGATAGTGTAAGTTCACTTGTTTAATGCATTGGTTGTGTGATTACATAGTTTATGATCTTGTTTGCATAGCCTATAGGGTAGAGTGTAAAAAGAGTAATATATGGTGCTTAAGTAATCCATTGCTTGATAGGATTGGGTTGTCTACACTCCCTACCAAACTCTTGGGGGGGATAAAATCCTCATACTTTACAAGTGCATGTAGCCTCCATTTTATAGTTGATTAGGGTCCTTTTTTTCAATGGCCAACCTCAAACTTTAGTAGGCATAGGAACATGTGTAAAGTATACAAGTAGAAGAATTACCTCACTTAAATACAAAAGAGATAAATGAATTGACTACATTTGAGATCAAGAACAAAGAGCTAGAAGTTATTGCATTGACTACACAATGATTCTTTTTTGACCATTAACCCCTAAAACAATAAGTGTTGAGATTTCCAAAATTGTGAAGATGTATTGCAAAATGAAACTTCAAATAATATGTTAATGATTATTCTCAAACAATAGTTGTAAAATAAAATTGCATAGATCATCTCTATATGGTTAGATCAACTAGCTAGTTAGTAAACAAATTTTTTTCAATAATATTTTGAAGCAAAAAATTGAAAATTTCTTCTAAAATTGATTGTAGATTGAATGTTTTTTATTTTCACTAGAATTCTAATTCTTTGAAGTTCAAAATTAATTGAATCACTATACAAAACCCGCATTTTTGGTGATGCACCTCAATTTTTTGGAACGGATTTTTTTTATATCCAATGCAACATACCCATGTTTTTATGTCAAAAAAGTTGCCAACGCAAAGTTTTTTTGACATAAAATCATAGGCTTGTTGCATTAGACATAAAAAAACTCCGTTGCAGAAAATTGGGGCATGTCACCCAAAACACGGGTTTCTTCTAGTGAACACTAAATTCAAATTATGGTGATTTTCTAAAGATTTTTTTTACAAGTCATCTTTGAAGATTCATTTTTCAAACTAAAAAGGTTTATTTTTTGAGGCTAGACCTATCAATACCTACCAAATAATAAATTATTTGCAAAGCAAAGTCTTTAGAATCTATATTGGACAAATGTTAAAGAACTAACATAAAAATCTTTCAAAAAAATGATGGATGAAAAAATTCATTTTAGTGAGCCTAGGATAAGTACATTCATATATTGTCCAAAATTTGAACACCTTGTCCTTAAGGGGTTAATAGATTTGGGACTTGTGTAATATCCATAAGGGCATGTGGGCATCAACAAATCTAAAGTAAGTGAGTTCTATCCATCAACAAAGATTTGGATTTGGCATGATGACATGGCATRTATGACCATCAATAAAAACTAAAGTAGGCAACCTCTATTATCCTCCATCACATACATCACATATAGTCAATTAGCCCAATGGGTAYCCAATTCAGCCATCTATAGGACCCTCCCAAATTGTAACAATCTCCCATCCATTTCCACAAAGTGTATAAGTGATGTAATTTGGGCGAGCAATTGGATACTATTGTCAAAGAATGACACCAAGTTCACATCTATTATTCTATTTATGGATATTTTAAAGTTGAAAAAGATGTGGTTCAAAAAATGTTGGTGTCAAAGGGATGAAATTTGTGAATAAATACTTGTCAGAATAAGAATTATTTTTTGCCAAAAAAAAATTGTTGTTCAAATATTAAACTTCTCCTTTTAAAGCACTCATCAAATGGGATTAAGGTGGTAGGTTGTTGGTTATGAACCTTTTTCTAAGATGGTCATGACCCCCACCGACTAACGGTTTTATCTTTTGGGTTTGAAAATTAATTTCAATTACTATCATATTAATAGGATTCCACTTGTATTTCAGTCAATTCAACTAATTTTTTTTATGAAAAATACAACAATCAACATATTCATTTCATTTGCACAATATACTTCAATTGCAAAATCTGAGTGGTCATGGGCATAGCATTCAGTAGCAGTTAGAGCTTCTGCCTTGCCATGAATGGAATGATGTGGAATATTCCACATCATTTAATTGCAAGGATGAAATGGTGTGGACTTGTCAAAAATTGTCAGAATTCAGCCAAGTGCTTGCACACTGGGGTCAATGGTTAATTAAGTACTTTTAATTAAAAATGTGAACAAAATAGCAATTTTAAACAAAGTGGGATTTAGTTCAATGAGATCAATGTTTTCATCATCTAATTTTCCTTTACTTTGATTAGGAAGCCATCCATAATTGGTGTTTAGCGATGAGAAGACAAATCTTTATATACATATGGGGTGGTAGGAGGTAGAACAAACATTGTGGGATATGTAAATTAGAATTAGTAGGAACATAGTTAAGTCAAATTAAAGCAGAAATTGTATTTGAAGTAGAGTTTGAGACTTCATTTAGGCATAGTAGAATAAATTTTTTCAAAAAGATTAGAACTAAAAAAAAGTTGGTAAATGAAGTTAACCCCTAAAGTCCCAAGTGTCCCCTCGGGGGACACTTGGGATTTCGGGCAGGCTCATGTGATCTCAATTTTTGACATAACTTTTTGAAACTTTTTTTGATGATAGAAAACCACATTAGCTTTCTGAAAATATAATTTTTGTCTCAATCGGTGCCCGGGGGCAAAAGTTATGCCATACTATGCATAAATTTCAGTTTGTCGGGCAGAAAAAAAACCCCACAAAAATATGATTTTTTTTATTTTTTATTTTTTCTCAAAGATTATATTTTTGTGTACATCCAAAGCTTTGATTCATTCTATTTGACCTAATAATGAGAAAGTTATGGACTGGCTTGGAGAGGAATTGGCCCGGCCTCTAGGTGTAAAGTGGCCCTTAGTTAGGGAGGTTCTACTGTATGGGGCCATCAGTCTACCTTACAGTTTGGATAATGTCATTCATTGGACACTTTATGCCCACCTTGTCCTTGCTGGGTGAAATTGTGGGTTCTGCTTCTAGTTTTTTGGCGAATCTCTTATACAGTGATCACACAAGTAGGAAGTACAACATACCCCCTCCCCTCAAGTTCATTTATTGTGGGTGTTGTAACCCTGAAAAAAATTCTTGGTACAATAGCACATCTTTTTTCTTTTTTTTTTGAAACAAATGGAATTCCAATAGCACATCTTCTCTGCAATCTGGAAGTTTCAAGGCGAGGGGGGACTTTTATTTCTAGAAGCAAATACGTACCTGAAATTGGCCATCTTGGCTCACACGTTTTGTGTTTTCTGTCGTGCCATAAAGATAACCGTACTTGGAGAAACCCGTGTCTTTCGTACACGTTCCCATGTTGCTTAAACTTCAGCTCAGGTACGGTATTTGCCATCCTTGCTCAGAATGACCGTACCTCAGGCTGACGCAGAATGACTTCCCAACTAAACACTTTATAGGCAAAATATATGACCCATGACATTTAGTTGTTACAGTAGAACTCCTAATAATCCTCACCCTTTGAACTAATAAAACTCTCCATAGTAATGTATCAGATCAGTCACAGCCTAGCCCTTATACAAACAAAATGAGAGCAAATGACCCTCCCTAATTCCAATAACTTCTCTGCAGTAATATGTCAGACCAGTCCCTTGCCTAGCTTATTAGAAGTTCTATTGTACCAACAAATTCTTGGGTGGTCCGCCTTCAAGAAAATGAAGAAGAAGAGCAACCCTTGTCATTTTTCGATGAGCGTGAATGAAGAGTCTGTTGGGGACAACTCTACTATCTAAGCCATGTAGGCTTAGGTAGCGAGTGCTATGTCCGCCTTTGCATGAGGTAGAACGGTCCATTAATGTCAAAAGACCCATTTTCCCTTAGGGGAAAAAATGGATTTCGGACAGGCCCCTACAATCTCAATATTTATCATGATTTTTTGAATTTTTTGTAAAGATAGGAAAACACATTCGATTTGTGGGAATATAATTTTTATTTCAATCGGTGACTGAGAGCTAAAATTATGGCACAATAGTTCTTTTTTTAGGTGTGGCGGGCACAAACCACTTCACACAAAAAAAATTTAAAAACTTAAAAACATAATTTCTTGTAAATTGCAATTTTTTACACATGGAAAGCTTTGATTTATTCCATTTGGATTTGTTATGTGTTTTGGACGATCTTATTTTTTGGGTAATTAGAGCATCTTTTGAAAAAATAACTTCTACATTTTATTTCTGAATGCATTTTTCACAATTTTTCAAAACAAATTGTTTGATAGGATTAAGTTTGCTTGTTGGAACAATGTGAAGGTTGAGATTATTGTGTTTCAATTCCATCCTAGAGTAATTAATGATTTAGTTTCGGGTTCAATCTTGAACTTACTTCTATTTAACTATTTCAAAAAATGAAAATCAAGTGTGTGTTTTTTGAAAAAAAATTCTAGACTCTCAACTCAATTCTTCAACACAAAAAAATTTTAATTCAAAGTTTGCAGTGCAAATTCTTTTCACAGATGGTAGTTGAAGTCATCTAAAATTGCAAGCTAGCGTTTAAAAAAACTCTTTTCACCAACTTTGGATTCTAATATTCTTGAATCTGTATGGTCAAACTTCATGAGATTCTTACCACTTGATCTCAGACAAATAAAGAATACGATCTTATGGTTAAATTTTGAAAATAATGTTCTTTTCTCTTTCGTGGGTGAATGCAACAAAAATGGCAATTTTGAGTCGTTTTTGATAGAAAAATGACCTCAGTACTTCAGAGGTTAAATATGGAAACAGTTTAATTGCGCTTTTGGAGACATTTTCAATAGAAGCCTACATTTGAAGAATGGATATATAGATAGCTTTTAGGTGTTTTTACCTTAACTTTGGAAGTTGTACTAGAAATAATGGTATCTTCTACAATTAGATAAACAACAACTTCTTGTCCTATACACAACTACTCTATGACTGTCAATAAGGTTGTAAGCAACAACTTTGACGTGTTCATTGTTGGAGTTGCAAAATAGTTGTAGAAATGAATAGAAGATGAGTAGTGATTGACAAGGCTTGAAAAAATAATTACATCTTTTTTCATCTACTAMATTACAAAAGTTGAAGTAAACCTTGGAGCCTAAAGTGGATTTCATTTTGTCAATCATCAATTGAAAAAAAAACAATTATAAGTGTAGATAGACTATAATTCTACTTCAAAGCAACTAGCCCAAAACCTTTTAACATCTTTATATAATATATAGGACAATATTACATTAGTTGTAGAACACTTGTACAATAATCATTTAATAGTAAATGGATTGATAGACATTGAAACATGGTAGTTTTGAATTTGATCTAAAAATAAACATGGCATCTTGCTATTGCTATCTTATAGTTTTGTTCTTCCCCTTGTTGACATTGTCATTGCCTCTTGCATTAGAAGAAGGATGGGGCCTCTAAAAGGCCTCTTCCCTCTGAAAAAACCGAATTTAGCACTAAACAATGGATTGCCCATTAAAAAAAATTATACAAATAAATAAATAAATAAAAAAGATCTTAGTCCTTTTGGCCATTGCTTGACAAGTTGGGCTTCCATTTTTTATTTATTTAAAATTTAATTTTTTCTTATAAAAAAATAGTTTTATTTATTTGTAGTATGCTGCTCGTTGTTAGTCAAATGAGATGTGAGAACCTTTTGAGGCCCAATTTTCTTCCTAATGGTTTTCCTAACAAACATTTTTTATTCTCCTTTCTAGCATATAATGTGATCTTGTAGCTACAACTTTCCCTTCTTGTTATCACAATATGGTATTTGTTCTCTTCCATTGTCATAACTCCCATTTTGCTTCCTCTTTAGTGACAACATTCTTGTTTAGAATCTTGCACCTTAAGTTGTTGAAATCTTATGAATCATTTGGTGCTAGTAATTATTATATTAGATGATTAGGTGGACTTTGGTTTGTAATGTATGAGTGTCTTGAAAGGGAGAATCTAGTAGTATGTATTCAAGAAGTTTGAAGGAAATTGTRCTTTTGTGTGTGGAGATTGCAATGTGCCAAGCAATAGTCATTTGTTAACTCTAGTCTTTCTCTAYRGATGAAAGTCAGGTGCATTGTTCATTGTAACTCTTTCTTGAGTGCTCATGTGGAACACGTTTTCAACAATGTTGCAACTACAATGTCATTCCCACTTCTGAGTTGTTYCAGTTATTTTTTARACATTGTTAAAGGTGGACAAAGTTGTTGCAAAGAAGATGTATTTCAATTGTTCTATGTATAAAAGATGACCTTAGAATGAATTTGTCCCACTTTTAAAACAAMTACTATAGGTGAAAGTCAAAGCACTAATGTATGCTTCAACTCAATTGTTATTGAGGATTGACTTAGGAATTGCCATGAACATCCTATGCAACATGCAAAAACAACAAAAAAATGACTATTGGAATTTTTTCCACATACCTACTATAGAAAAACTTGGAGGTAAAACAAAAGAATAATTACTTAAATTATTGAAAAAAACTTCACCAACATCCAATACAACTTCACTACATCACCCTACACATGGGAAATTTGATGTGTATGATAGTCGGTTTTGGGTGTAACTAATTTTCTACTACCACAATTGCAAATGCCACATTGAATGGCATGTAGTATTTGAAATGCTAAGTAGATGTGTTGATGTGGAAGAGAATGCTACAACACTAGGCACGTTGACAAAACTTGTCAATGAACTTCCAATTTATTTGACAAATGAGAGATAACCCCTTTGTCCTTTACGACTATGTTTTCAAGAATGACTTGTCCATATTGATTGTAACTCCCTAGATTAGCACCAATCGCACATGTCCAGAATGACTCAAATGTAGTTATAAATGTAGTAAAAAAAGGTAATAACCTTCTACATTTCAAATCAAAGTTTTCAAACATTTTGGTCTTTGTTGATCTTGTTAAAATTAGGATACAATAGATTCAATTGAGCACTTTTTCATGAGTGGAAATATAAGAATGTTATACATCAATTATATAAAAAGGATGAATTTAGCTTGCTACATTGAATAGGGGTTTTAAGGGGACCCATACTAATTAATTGACATTTCACACTAAATAAACATCTATCTTTTYTGTACATCAACAATGAYTAAAGTGTTTGGGTGTTGTACATCATGTTTYRAATATCTACAGTTTCCCTCATTTAGTCCCTTTAATTGTTTGGTCCCCTTAATACCCCTATTCAATGTAGTAGCATTTGGCTTAAAGGTCATTGACAAGAGTATTTTGGGTGTAAAGTATAAAATAAGTAATTGATAAATCTTCACACTTATCTCCATTTCTACTTGTACAATAAACTTGCTATTTACTACACATATCCAAAAAACGGACAATAGCTGTTGCCAATCATTCAAAGGTAACGGTACAATTCAACTACCAATCCAATTGCAATGAGAACAAAAGTTTGTATCACCACCCAATGATTGCCAAGGATGCTAGCATGTGAGCATGGAAATGCAAGCATATGAGCTTTGTACATAAGTATAAATAGATATTCTACAATCATTGAAGGTGCTTATAACATAAACACCCATAATATAGGTATTCATAACGTAGGTAGTTTCCTATAATCACAAAAGTTTTTTACAATATAGGCACCTATGACTTAGGTGTATAGTCTTCTAGGCTTATATGCTCATGATCCTAATATGACATAACAACAACCTTCCAATGACTGTACAATGTGCAACAAAGAATTACAAGAATTTTTAACTAGATTTCAACTTCAAAGACCTTTAAATTGCAATAAATTTTGTAGGAAGAAAATCTTTTTGCATTTTATTTTATAAAGACAAATCTTATCATGACATTTAATAATCAGGCCAAATTTCAAAACTTGCAAGCCTCCATATTTATGGAGAGGAGGATTTGCATTTTGTCTATGCATCGGTGATTGGCAAGTTTACTCTATCTATTGAAAAGATTCAAATGAATCTCTTCATTTTCACTAYAAAATTTTTACTATAAAATTTATAACAATTACAATTTCATGAAACAAATTGYGCTTTTATATGGTGATAGAGAATMCARAATATCACACCCTCAAAAAAACATGAGATTGGTAGTTGAACACAATTTAAAAGGCAAAATTCAATGTATGATGTTTGACCAWTTTTCCAATGGATTTGGTCCTATAAGGGCTAATAGAATTGGAGACAAAAAGATCCATTTTTCACTAGTCCCTTCACTACATAGTCAATTCCTCACAAAATTAAAACTGACAACATATTCCGAAATTTGCAAAACGTAAACAAATGGTATTAAAATTTGAGGCATATCAAACAAAAAAACAGTAGGACTAAAAAATTTTAGAAGCAATAAAACAAAATCATAGTTAGAAGGTTCTAGAAGTTGCCTTAAATCCACTACCAATGTACAACCAATTTATCACTAATCTACTATCAATCTACAAGATACTTCATTAGGAAAATTTTCAGCCTTGCAGAGGGCTGTTAAGACTTCATTTTCGGCACCCCCGCAGTGCTAATACAAAAATATAAAAAAAATATTAAAAAAAATAGTCAATCTGATGTGGCACTGACGTGGCACTGACGTGGCACCAGTGGTGTCATGTCAGATTCCAAAATTTGAAAAATAAAAAATAATTTTTTATTTTTATTTTTTTCTGTAATTGCACCGCCGGGATGCAAAATTTGCAGTCTTTTGGAGGGCTGAAAATTTTCCTAATGGTTTGTTTTGAGGCACTTCATTCAAGTTTACAGAGTTAGAGCCAAAACAATGTTGGTGGATGTTGATGGGTACGGCACAATCCTTGAAAGTTGTAGGTGRAAAATTGTGCTTGGCATGAATTACAAGGATGGTGGGACAATAGCCATCTTTCTTAGCTTTTAGAATATGTAATTAGATTTAAATTTGGTGAAGAATTGGGTGTGKGGGAAAGGTCAAAGTCAAGAATGAATCTATTTGTCTTTTGAGTCTTATTAATAAAGAGTTCCTATATTCATGTGTCCATTTTTTGGGCTTTTAAAATATATAAATAATTTTAGATTTGGTAAAAAATTGACTCTGTGGTAATAGTCAAAGTGAAGAATAGATTTATTTGTCCTTGACTCTCATAAGGAGTTCCCACCTTCAAGTCCTTGTAGTAGGCTCTTGAAATATCAAAATAGTTTTAAATTTGGTGAAGAATTGACCGTATAGGAACGGTCAAAGTGAAGAATAGATTTACTTGTCCTTGACTCTCATAAGGAGTTCCTGCTTTTGTGTCCCTCGAGTAGGCTTTTGAAATATGTAATTAGTTTTTGAATTTGGTGAAAAACTGACCGCGTGGGAAAGGTCAAAGTGAAGAATAGATTTATTTGTCCTTGACTCCAATAAGAAGTTCCAGTATCTTCATGTCCCTATAGTACCCTACAATAGGCTTTTGAAATATGTAATCAATTAATTTTAAATTTGATGAAGAATTGACTATGTGGGAATTGAAGGGAAAGGTCAAAGTGACTATTGATCCTATGTTCGCCACTTGGGGGGAATTTGGAGCTCGGTCCTCAAGACCAGATGCGACGCGGTGTAGCCTTGGGCCGTAGTAGAATTTCACCGAAGGTTCTCGACTACCTGAACTTACTATAACTTAACAAAGGAAAACTTTGGATTTTATTGGGCACACAAATTGCCACATCGATATGGTCTGTGGAATATCTTCTGATTTCCAAGTCATGCCGTGGTTTTTTATTTATTTAATTTTTAAAATTTTTAATGGCGAAAGAGTACTACTCTCCAGGTACTTCTTATTTGGAGTTTGGACAGGTGTTAACCCCCTTTTAGGATGTTGGGCTGCAAATACGATGTGATACATTACCGGTTCTCTATACAATCTAGATTTTGGGCATGAAAAATTGCTTTGCAAGGGTCAGATAATTAGATGGGATTGAGGTATATGTATAGTTGGCTCCGTAATTTTTTTGAGATATTTACACCTTAGTGAAGTATAGAGAAAAACTTGGTGTATTCACTGAGAATACGTAGAATATGTTATTTGCGTAGGCATAATTTTTAAACCTTTCTTCTTTTCTTTTCTTTTTTAATCTCATAAATTGCTCCACAACTTTGTCAAGGTGTTTATAATTTCACGTTTTGCCCAATACGTAAAGAAACCATCATGGAAATGTGAAATACTAGAAAATGAGGCCCATACAAGGTCGCCACATCCTACATGGATTAAGAACCTGGAGAACTAATGAACTCTTGGTTCTTTGCCACGAACTGAACTACTCAACTCTTTTTTCATTCACTCTAAAGTTTTGCTATTATACTTAAAGTTACAATCTCTCCAAAGTCACGGCCACCTAACCCCTAAATGCTCAAACTGCATTTTTTTGGCAACATAGCAATTTTAAGCAGCTCACTACGAATAGAGTTTTTATTTATTTTTTGAAGTTTTCACAAAACATCTGCCTAAGGAGTAGCTTTAAGGCCCAACAATTTTCATAATTTTTGACTACATAGTCAAAAAGTTATTGTATGATATGTTGTTTTCATTGCTCGGCACTCAGCAGCAAAAAAAACTTCTTTAAAAATTACTTTAAAAATAAATAAAAATTTGAAATTGATTCTTTACATTCATATCTAAGTGGAAAGCTTTTAATCATTCTATTTTGATCATTGAGTCAAAAGTAACGAGGAGTTTTAGTTTGAGGTAGTTTACGAGTAGTTATAGAATCTCTACTCTAAAATAAAGCTTGAAATCCATTTTTTAATTCAATTTATAATATTTTTGGAAAAAAATAAAAAAATAAGGTGTAAATTGTTTATTACAAAATTTTAACCATTGGGATTGGCATTTTCAATTCAACAAATAAATTGTTTACAATTTAGTATTTTGAATCATTTTCTACTTCTTTCTACTTACTATCCTATATGTTGTACAATTTCAAATGATTTAAAACTTTGTGAGTGAGGTCGGCATTTTCCATACTGACAACCTGTTGAAAAGCCTTGACTATCTGGGCATTTGAGTGACATCAGTGGATCTATCTTACTGTTACTTGCTATGACTGAGTTTCTCTTCCAAAATTGAATGAAGTACCTTTACATTTCCAGCCCAAAACAAAACAAAAAACAAACCCAAAACCCAGAAAACCACTGACTCACTACAGTACTTGGCCCAATTGAAAGTCACAGTACTTTGAATTAACTGAATGCGGGTTAGAATATTCCTAGTTTGACTTCGACAATTTTTACTCTGTACTCCCTCCGTCCCAAAATAAATCCGGGATTTCCAAATATACTTGTCCCAAATTAAATTCGAAATTGGCTCTTCACAACTTGATGGACAACAACTAAAGCTAGTTTAAGTTCTCTGAAGTGAAACAATCCATAGTTCTACACTCCAAAGACTATATAGCAATTGGATCATTGCGAACGGAACCAAAATGCAACCCTCTAGCCAACTAAAGGCAAAGAATTCAACCCAAAATTATACAAAAACTACTACTAATAAATCTCTTGTTGAGAATTTTTTGGAGTTGAATCAAAAGACATTGTCCAAATTGAATAGAAAGGATGTCAATGGACGTCACTCCACCAACATTGCTCAGAGAATGATAAAAACCAATACCACTCGAGTAGTTCCAAAATCAACAAAAAGAAATTCAATTTCATTGCTTCTTTTCAACATGCACAACTTAATTGTTAACTTCCATTCTTTCGCACCTAATGGAACTTAGTAGAACCTACAATAACTACGTGAGCTCCTAAAAATAGGAACAATTCTTGTGCTAATTTAGCCATTTCCAAGTAAACCTGGATTTATTATGGGACGGAGGTAGTATACTATAACAATAGTTCACGCTTTTCAGATTTTTATTTCTCCAAAATCCTGGCCACCACGGGCCTTATGTTTAGTTCAAAAAAAATTAAAAATAAAAAAAAATTCTGGCACCGTCCCCAAAACCAGGAACAAAAGAATATGACTTACTTAGACTGCACAACAGATAGAATTTCGAAGCACGAGAGAAAGAACCGAAACAGACAGACAGGTGCTCGTTTCCAATAAAAGAAAAGAGAAGCAAAAATCCTTCAAAAAGGAAAGTGACTGTTCACCGAAAATCTCATTGCTGGTGATGGAAGGAACTAAGCAACCGATGACTCCTTTCATTCGTTGCGACGACAGGATGGATCCTTCCATTCGTCGGTTATGGAGTCCATTATTCATCCTCTTAGACAAACGGGCACGTTTCTCATCCCAAGCGGCCGATSTCTATCCACCCGCCTACAACAAAGAAAGACACGTGTACCTGATCCCACCAACACTGCCGTCCTCGCAAGCCTGCTTCTCATCCACGCCAGCAACGACGGACTGTCCACCAGGAACCTTCCGTCGTCCATCTCACGAACGAATTTCATCTACAAGCACCCCTTGGTCCCCTTCTTCCACATTGCTTGCTGACAGACCACTGCTACCGCCCGCCCACGCTCCGTCGGCTTCCGGAATTGCGCATGAAGATATTGGCGCTCATTCAGTTTTGTCGAGATATTCAATACCTCAATTGCGGCGTTGCTGTCGTGTTCCTTGCACTTCATGCTTATATACCCGGCGGCCTTCCTCCGTCCTGTCATTCTACGTTTGTTTGTCCTCTGGGCTGTCAAGTTTCAAGTCTTCAAGAGGGTGATMGCGAACTTCAATCGGTGCAAAATTTGAGCTAGGGTGGAGGAGAGTCCTCCTTTGGTGGTGGTGGAGATCGAAGGATYTTCGGTCAGTTTCAGTTGCGAGAGTGTGAATTCATCGAGTTTTAGCGCGGAGAGCTAGAGTCTTGGACGATTCTGGGTTGGAAGGATTTCTTCCGATTAGTGTTGGGGATTAGAGAAATTCCAAACTTGAAATTGAAAAAATTGAGAATTCCAAGGATCTTAAGGATCCGGATCTTGAATTTGAACCCAATCTTTGGATTCAGAATTTTGGGAGTCACAGTTGCGATTCCCTGTCTTGGGGGTTACGAGATTGTGAATTGATCGAGGTTTTGGGTGTCTGAGAGTCTTCTTGGGGCGATCAATTTGTTAGTGTTGGGGGATTGAAGAATTCGGAGCTTGAATTTGAACCCAAACTTTTGGATTCGAAATCTTGGAGATCAATTGCCCTTCCCTGTTTTTGAGTCTCGAGGGCGTGAATTTGATCGATTTTTTGGGGTGGGGAGAGTCTCTGGCAAAKAAATTCTTTGCAGTTAGTGTGTTGGGGATTGAAGAATTCGAATCTTGATTTCGAATTGCAAAGCAAATTTTTGCAAACCCCTGCTTTCGTAGCAATGACCAGTGGCTCGAATTACGAGGTGATGTCGATGTCGGAAGTTGATCTCGGAGTTCTGATTCCGTCTCTTCCCGACGATGTCGCTCGTCAGTGCTTATTACGAGTACCCCCGCGTTCGCACTTTCAGCTGCAGCTGGTGTCGCCCCGGTGGCGGGAGCTCGTGAGCAGTCCGCAGTTTTACCAGGAGCGGAAGCGCGAGGGCACGAGTGAGAAGCTGGTGGCGATGGTGCAAGCCCTGGAGACGCCTTCAATTGTCACGGGGAAACCACCCGAGGCGGCGAAAGCGTCGCCGGCGTTTGGGATTAGCGTCTTGAATGTGCGGAGGAGGACGTGGGAGAGGTTGCCGTGTATTCCTGACTTCCCCGAAAGTTTACCCATCTTCTGCAGGTAGGCTTCGTATTCTCACCCTTGTTTCAATCGCATACTTTCCTCTTGCTAGCTCAAGTCCCAATTGCCGTTGATAAAATTCTATACGTGATTTGGATCCTTCGATAGCGCAATTATCAAAGCGACTAACTAATTCACAGTGTCGTTATTGTTAGACCTCGATGTAAGGTTACAATCCTTTGGGAGAGTTACGCACACCCGTCTGATTTGCAGTGCTCCTTAAGCCAGTAATTAACWGTAAACATGAGTCGACTTAAACTAAGGTGAAGAGTTCGATTGAACAAGTAGTCCTCCTCCGCACGGGATTTCCAAATGGAAATGGGGTTCTAGTGGTCTACAATCTCCCAYTTTGAAATAGCATAGGAAACCGAGTTGATCTTACCTGATTTTGCGCTTGTATCGTACGTAAGATCTCTSTACCACACCAAAACTTCACAAAAAATCACACTTCTTAAAGTGTTGCAAATAGTATAAACCTCTACCTTTGTCGGATAGCAAAATGCTTGATTCAAATTCCGCATCTGTTCAAAAAACACATTTTAACGCTTCTCGTATTCTTGCTGCAGACTGGTGACCGTGGATGGAAAGCTGATCGTCCTTGGTGGATGGAACCCCACAACTTACGAAACTCTTCAATCAGTGTATATCTTCAACTTCGTCACTCAAAGCTGGTCAAGAGGAGCTCCCATGCCCACTGCCCGTTCCTTCTTCGCATGTGCAGCTGTGGACCAAAATCACATCTTCATTGCAGGAGGCCACGACAACTACAAAACTGCTCTCAAATCAGCCGAATTTTACAGCGTCGATACAGATCAGTGGACGTCTCTGCCTCCAATGCACGAAGAGCGAGACGAGTCCACAGGGCTTTTTAGAGATGGAACCTTCTACGTCGTAAGTGGATACTCTTCAAACTCTCAGGGCCAGTTCAGTGAAAGTGCGGAGGTTTACAATCCATCAACAAACTCCTGGACATTATTAGGAGGCATGTGGAGAGACAGCTCTCGTCCACCTGGTCCTTTTGCAGTCATGCTCGGGAGAGTTTACATGGTGCAAGAGCAGAATCTTYTGTGTTTCAATGAAGGTACTGGAGTCTGGACRGTGGTGGAGACTATTCCTGATGGTGAAGTGAACCCTGTGTGTTTAGCGGCTGTGGACGAGGGTTTGATTGTTACAGGGCCGTCTCGGAACAAGGAAGAGCTGGGATTTGGGACGTTCTTGTACAAGCCAAGGCGAAAAGGCGGATGGGAAAGTTTTGAACGGCARGCTGGGTTCCTTGGCATGGCTCAATCGTCGCATGTCATTGAAATTTGAGTCAGTAAAATCAAACTGCAGGTGTTTAGCCTGTCTCTCATTTTCTATGGGAATGAGTGACTCACTGTAGCAGCAAACTGCTTGTGAGAATCAGGAAAGAAGATTTTCCAGCAGGGGCTGCTCGTATGTACATTTCGAGAAGAGGAAAGGCAGCATACGTGATAGGTTGGAGGTACGAGTCACGGCTGTTAGAGCTGGTCTGCAGAAGAAGGTAAATTCAGATTTGCATTCTGAAATTCTACATTGGCGCCACCAATTTGGAGAGAAGATTGATTGCGTAACGTAGTTCCCAATTTGTTAGCGAACTATGGAGCATGAAAGCTTAGTTCTGACACCCGGAATGACTGGATTCTGTATTATGATCAGAATGTGCTGATCGTGTAGAATCAGTGGAGTTTGAGGTTCTGGAATGGAGGATGGGCGTACCTCTCCGACTGTTACGAAGTGGAGTTGAGAAAATTTTGTAGCTAGAGCTTTGTATATACATTTGTACAGAATTTGACTTCGTATTTTTATTTGATGCTCTATTAAACTATTGAAATCCTTTGTGATCTTTGTGTTTGGGGTATTCTTGCTTCAAGCAGATGTGGCGTTTTCTTTTTCTTTTTCGCTGCGATTCTTAATTTTCTTATATCTTGAATGTCATCCAAGATTGGCTATTTCTAAAGTTATCGGATTGTTGTGTAATTTGCATTGGTAATGTTGATCTTGAGTCCTAATCTGTATTCTATTGAAGCCTCAGATCCACAAACTACAACTTTTGCAATTCCAGTCTGGGCATTTACAGATACAGTTTTCCAGAAATATTCTGAGGAGAAAACACCTAAAACTATCAAACTCACAAGAAATTCAGCAGAAGGGTCTGAACCCATTTCCTAGCACTTAAGCAATCCCAGCATATCTGGGCACAACTTTTTTTTTTGAATTGGAAACCTCACATACATAGTTTCATTACTCTAATGTAACCCGATGTTGAATATGATAAACTACAAAAAATTCAATTTTTGAATTTGACCTATATAACACATATTTGTAATAAACCAACATAATGTTTATAACATCATGTAATTTTTGTAATTTTCCAATATTTTTTTCAATTCGAGAAGGACATTATTCTAAAGTCTAGAGAGACCAAGAAGAGATAACCATATCGTGTCATTGCCCAACTGGCAATTTAATTCTTTGGATTGATGCTACAATTTTCTATCACAATAATGTAGCACTTTTGATTTTACTACCAAGCCGTTGATCAGAAATAGAGAGACCTATTTGACAAGTATGGGACAAATAGAATCTTTAGCTAGAAAATTCATGGTAATTCTGTTTTGGGAAATAAAATTATGAAAAAACATGGAATCCTTTTCAAATTTCAAATATATTTCTATACAATAGAAAATTTTCCCTCAACTTACCAGCACCAATATTCCTTTTGAGGAACAAACGAATAAAAATGAATACCAAAAAAATTTAAATTTTCTTGTTCATTAGTATTTTGGATGGATTATTATAATTTTCTCATCAATTCGTCATTAAATTCAAGTAATTAAAAGTGAAAAATGTAATTTGTAGGACACATTAAATGAGTTCTAAAATCATAGTGTTTTAGTAAGACATTCCTTTTAAGTACCCATATCATGCTAGTTGTCTTATAAGATCCTTTAGTTAACTTGCTCAAGTACATTGTACCCAAATTTTAGAATGAATATCTTCACCAATTCCAAGTTCAAATTGCCTAGACTTCAAAATGTAGACTTTTCTAGCTCTTCCAAAAGGTGAATTTTTGTCTTTCAACATTTTTAGAAAAAGACAAGTGTGTTCTATGACTTGTGCATTTAGTCATTATGTTGTAAAATGGRGTCTAGAACATTTAAAATAAAATTTAACTAAAAAAACTTTCATATTCAATTTWWWAAAAAATTGTAAAGTGGACRGTGTTRCTAAATGAAAGATAAAACTAATATGCTAATAACTTTTGGAAGAATTTGAGAATAATTAATCCCAACGGTGGAAATATTCTAGTAAGCAATAATTATTCTTTACATTCATTGTTTTTTGAAAATTTTCAAACTGAGAGCAAAAGACAACTTTATATGTTTTTTCTACCTTCTTTGCTTGCAAAATAAAACTCTTCATAACCTTTACCTCATTATTTGGAATTGAATGATTCATTTTTTTTAGAGAAGGTATCAATATATACATTTAAAAAAAATTGTTTTTATATTTTTAGAAAATATTTATTGGTGCCTAGTTTGACATTGAAACTGAAAATAACCTTCTAACTTTTGCAATATTTATTGGAATGACATGAAACAAAGCTTCACACGTAGAGTATGATGAGTAGCATCCATCCTAAAAAATTTATGCAAAAATTCCAAATTATGAAGTCAATAGAGCCTACCTAAGTTCTCAAAATGCCCAAAGTAGGTTCTTTGGTCCTTAGGGGTTAAAGGACGGACTGGTGGCCGTGCAAATCATCCATTTTGATACTGTGAGAATCACTTGCTTAAAAAAAAAATCCAAAAGCACTCATTGGAAGTCAAGATACTGTAGAAGATCTCCTTTTTTCATACAAAATTTTGAGGATAAATAGTTGCACTATTGTCCTGCACAAAAAGATGCTCTGTCATCCATTGGATACAAAAAGTTTGCCTCTACATTCAAAGGCTTAATCCTTGAAGGACAGACTAGTGGCCTTGGAAATCATGCATTTTTGATACCGTGTGACATCATCTATTTTGAAAAGCCAAATATACTCATTGGAAGTCAAAGTACTAGAAAAGATCTTCCCTTTCTACTCCTAATACAGAGGATGAAAAGTTGCGACACGGTTTGATTCTGTGTCATTTACACTAAATAGTGAAATTAGGTTGCCTTTACAATTAGGTTGCCTTACCCCAAGAAAGTTAGTCTACAAGCCATCAAAGTCATCAATTTTTTTTACAAATACTTCCATTAGTACACATGGAGGTTCATGAGTTTGAACTACACCACTAACTAATTCAAAAGTAGTGCATTTCTTGTACAATAACCTTAAACTAGTGTGCCCTGTGCTTTGCCACACTTAGGCAAAATTAAAATAAAAGTAATTTTCTAATTTTCAAAAACCAAAAATAACTCAAAAATCAATAACTTTCACCCCGTAGGTCAGAATGGCACGAAACAAAGCCCGTGCACCCGTCCTCATCGAGAGCTTTCCGACAGTGTGAAGCACGCACGACGTTAAATCCTCCACACGAAGGTGGGGCCAGCCGACGTGGCTCGCGGGTCAGACCACAGACCCCGGCCGCGACCCACGCCCCGGCCAGACCTGCCTCCGTCCAAACACGACCCCGACGGAGTCTCGCCAACGCGACGGAGCGCCCGCTTGACGGAGACTCGCAACCAACCGAGCTCCCACCGACGGAGACCCGCAACAAACGAAGCCCACCTCATGAGCACGTCCCGCACGCAACGGACGACTGGACAAGACGTCTTGCACAGGAAGCGATGGGACGTCGCGAGGAGGAGGCAGTTAATGCTCGGAGGCGCTTTGAGCAGGACAGTGAATATGTGGCGCTCACTTGCGTAGGAGTCAGTTGAGTTTAGGCTTGTGGTTTTGGCCATGTTCCGCTGTCTTGCAAAGGTGTGGTAGTTTGGGTTTAGGGATTGTATTGTAAATTTTGTTTTGTGCTTTTGGGGTTTGGGTTCAGGGATTTCTTGGGAGAAGAACGTGTCGCTCTCTCTCTGCGGTTTAGGGTTTCGGGCGCTTGCTAGTGCATTTGAGGTGCGCATTTGAGGTGAGGGTTTTAGGCGCCATGCCGAAGTATGATACCGAAGACGAGGCACTGTACGAGGCTTCGGAGGAAGAATCCAGCAATGAGAACAAGGAAGAAGGGAGTGACGGCAGCGACAGCAGCGGGACCGAGGAAGCGGATGGCGCCGAAGAACCTGCACTGGCGAAGGAAGCGCTATCCAAGCCAGCGCCATTGACGGAGAAGAAATTGCCACAAAACAAACGGTCGAAGAAGGAGAAGACCGCCTACTCGAACTTGTTGGAGATGGAGGATGAAAACGGCAGACATTTCTACGCTTACAACAACCCCGACATGATAGCATGGTTAGGTCGGGAGTCTTTCACGGAAGTCTTGCGGTACAGCCCAACAGGAGTGGTTTCCGAGGTAAGTGAAACACACTTCTGCTTGTTTGTGGTTGTACATTTTTTCACAAGAGGGCTCCCGATTGAGGATTTAGGTTCACACATTAGGATATGTGCATTCGATCTCTAGGTTCATCGACTTCATGAAGACGAAGTCCTGCTTGTCTTCGGAAGCATCAGGTTTTAGGCCGCATCCAGGAAGCTTGCATGAAGTGACTTACGAAATGTCTTGCCCACTTTTTTTTCTCACCGTGTTTGTTACTGCAAAAGGGTCCTCTTTGCAAACATCGTGTCATCGGCATGTTTAGGTTGCTAATCTCACTACTTCTTTGTTCATTTTGTGCAGCACAAAGTTGGTGAAAAAAAAATATGCGCTTATACAAGAATACCATGATGCACGGACGACAGAAGGTGGCGTCTTTATGCATAGAGAAGGAGTATGAACAACTAGCCATGGAGGCCCACATTGACTGTAGGAAGCCGGATGGTGACAGAGAAATGGGGACTCGCGAACCTTTTTACTGCTTGCATTGCAACATGAGATGCAAGAACAAGCCAACATTATCCTGGCATCGAATGACTCGTGCGTGTCCCACGTACACAGGTAAAGTGTTCTTGAAGATGTACCCGACCTGGGAGAGAAGCGAGAAAGAGGAGCTGCAACACATTCTGAAGATGCACGGGAAGTCTCTCCCGCAAGCCCCTGTGTCCAAGAAGCGACGCAGCAAAGCAAGTGCAAGCGCGGGCAGCAAGGCAAAGAAATTGAAAGTGGACGTGAAGAAGACAACTCGTACTGCACGTCCTGCACAGGACGTGAAAACAAAGAAACTTGACTGTAATGCGCCTAACAATAAACTGGAATCACAAGAAGAGGAGGTTGAACTGAAGGACCTTCCGCGTCCGTCCAAGGCAAAGAAGGTGGCGGCGGTATTGAAGTGCTCTCCACATTTGAAGACAGCAAAGCACGGACCACAGGACAAAAAGGAGCAGGAGGACGAGATGGAAATAAAGGACTTGACGGTGGACTCCATCAAAACCGAGGAGGACGGTGGCGGCTTTCTCGAAAAGAAGAAATTGAAATCTGCCATCACGAAGGCTTCTGCTCAGTCCGTGGACAAGGACGTCAAGCCCATAATGCGAAGTACTATCCGGGAGGGAGCGGTCGCCGTGGCTGCGAAATTCACATTGGAGAAGGACGTAGGACTCCGTGCTGAACCACACAAGGTGAAATGTAGTGGAGCAAGACTTCTGATTTACGAAACAGACAAGGTCGTCACCATAGACCTCTTCAAAGAACCCGTCGTAGTGTCTGCAGAACTGCTCCAACTGCATCAGGAAGGTATCCTCGCCAAGACATTTTACCAAGCCTTCGAGACTCGGATGGCCGAACAAGAAGAGGACGAGGTAAGCTGCTATTATTTTCCATTCACGTACTCCTCCACTACACATGTCCGTCGTATGTCATGAAGTACCCTTTCATTCGTATGACAGTTGCTTCATTCGCTTGCAATGACAAGAGCCGATAAAAGAAACGCGATCACAAAACAGTACCTCACCACACGTCCTGTTGTGCAGGACATGTCGCCCAAAAACCGACCCTCGAATAGCATGAAGGAAGTAAAAAGAGCACTTAGGGCATTTGATGCCAAGCATTTCCCGGACGGAGGCGTTGACGACTTAGTGAACACGGAGATTCGTAAAATCGAGGAATATTTGATGTACCACTTGGACTACAACGCCTACTTGACCGAGAAGGAGAAGGCGTTGGTAGCTCTAGACGTCATGCATGAAAAATACGTGGAAGATGCGCTTCATACCTTTGACATGTAGGGACGTCTTGTAGAGGAGCGCCAGACCTGGAAGTGGTCACCATTGTATACCATGTTGAACAACTGTTGTCCTAGACGATGGCCTACGCCGCCTTGGGAACACACAGGACATGAGCTCCAAAAGCTATTGGAGCTTTTTGAAACTGAGGAAGCAGAACAGAAGCTAACATTGGAGAGGGAGTGTCCTCACATCATTCGTGCTTTCAAGCTCATCATTCGCCAAAATTATGGGACACATCACTCCATGGCTCATCCGGAGACTGGGCTAACAGTTGGCAGTATCCTAGACTGCACAAAGAAAACGAAGTCTTCCAGACAGTTAAATCTAGCGGTGCAGAATATACTTCAGCACGGTTGGCTCTTCTTCCCAAGTTTATACAGCAGCATTGAGCCCATAGACCAATGCAGGACGGACTTGATTGCGCTTCTTGGATTCGGATAGCCTGAGCAAGAAAGAGTCACAAAGAAGATCTTATGCTTTCTTCAACGTATTGCCCGTAGAGCAATCGTGGACATGCACCAGATAGGACAGCACACTCACTTAGCAACGCTTTGGTCTAAGACTGGGACAACAAAGGAGGACAAGGTCGCATCTCAGAAGGTATGAATGTGAACTTCTGGTCCTTCGCTCAATGTCTATGATGCTCTTCAATTTTGTCAAGTTGGAGAGAATTCACTGTCATAGCACATACTGAACTACAAGTCACTACTGCCTTTGTCCTTCATAGTTGTGGGTGAGCAGCCTCAGTTACTGGGCTACTACATGATTGTCTGACTTGTTTTGGATTGTCTGCCATTCAAGCTCTAGGGACATCATTTGCCTTATGAGAAGATATTGACATGGGTTGGGCTTTGCTTGCTGAGACCACTACCCGACATCCATACCTTCCCCCTCACGCGGAGCTTCAGACATCCATCGAGGCCATGCTCAATCTTCGGGTTGCTCAGCTTTCTGCAGTACAGATGGGACTCCGCCCTTCTACATTCGCTTCACCGGTTTCACCTGCACCGTCCAAGGACATCCTGACGGATGAAATTCTGCAGATTGCAAAGGACGTCAACCAAAAAAAATAAGAAGTGGAGTAAGAACTCTACCTTGGAAACAAAAAAATAATAGAAGTGGAGTGAAAACTGTCATTTGGAAACCAAAAAAAAATAGAAGTGGAGTGAGAACTCTCCCCTGGAAACCAGAAAAAAATAGAGTGGACTAAGAACAGTCATTTGGAAACCAAAAATAAATAGAAGTGGAGTGAGAACTCTACCTTGGAAACCAAAAAAAAATTGGAATGGACTCTGAACTGTCCATTGGAAACCAATAAAAAAAATGAAGTGGAGTGAGAACTCTCCCTTGGAAACCAAAAAAAAATAGAAGTGCAGTGAGAACTATCCCTTGGAAACCAAAAAAAAATAGAAGTGGAGTGAGAACTGTCCATTGGAAACCAGAAAAAATAGAAGTGGATTGACAACTGTGACTTGGAAACCTCCAAAAAATAGGAGTGGACTAAGAACTGTCCATTGGAAACCAAAAAAAAATGAAGTGGGGTGAGAACTCTCCCTTGGAAACCAAAGAAAAATAGAAGTGCAGTGAGAACATTCCCTTGGAAACCCAAAAAAAATTGGTAGTCAAATGAAAGGCCTCCATTGGAAATCCAAAGAACCATGTGAGTGAAACAAAAAGCCTCCCATGGAAACCCAAAAACAAATGGAAGTGAAATGAAAAGCCTCCACTGGAAAGGCCGAAAAAAAATGTGAGTGAACACTACTAGAAATGCCATGAGCACAACAATAGAAAATCAACTAATTTCTGTTGTTCGGGACACTGCAATGACCATTTTCACTGATATTTGAGTTCTCTGGTGAAAATGAACAAACTGGCGCTTATTTTTCTGTTCAATTACATAGTACAAGGACTAAATGAACCGAAATGATTAGAAAATGAACATTAGTAATGGACACCCTTTGCACACAATCTTAAATAGAAAGAAGGTCATCATTCACTTTCAAAATCAGATTTTAATGCTAGAACTGAATTTCAAAAAGATTTTTTCATAAATCTTAACTATGAAAAATCAGAACATGATAGCTTCTAACAGAACTTACAAAAATTGTTGGCACTGAAAGTTGGTGCCATCATTAATAAATGACTGAGCATTTGTTAATAAAATAAATAAAATAAATGCCCTAACGCTCTAGGACTTCAAGCATAATTCTAATATACTGATTCTTGCTTATGACTAACACCTTGAAATTTTGTTTTTCTCTGATTCACCAAACAATGAATGCCATTCAGGCATACAGAAACACCTTCTCTGAAAAGATTTGGAACAAAACAAACTTGTAAATTCAAGAGTAATTTCAACTCCGAAAATCCGTTTGTGATTTTCATACTCTGATTAAAAGTTATGGACAAAAATCAAAATATATTTTTTCATATTTTCAACCACCTTTTATGTTTTCTATCCATAATTTTTGATTGGAGTTTCAAATAAAAAACTGATTGTTGAAGGTGAAAGTTGGCTTCATTTGTCAAGTTCTTTTACTTAAATTTTTTTTGTGAAAGTTTGTTTTGATTATGCCTGAAAGGACTCTTAAATTTGGTACATTCATAATGAAATGATAACCCATGTCAAAAACAAAATGAATAAAACTAGAAATAGAATACATCATTTGAACTAATGCATGGTGCATTGGTTTGAACGTTTGGACCTCACTCATGAGGTCCAAGGTTTCAAACACTTAGGGCGGCGCCCTCGCCCGGCAGGCGAGGTGCTGCCTACGTGGCCACCTCTGCCCGCGTGGCGGGGCCCTCGGCACTAAGGGCTTCCCAGTTGGGGGGGAACGCGGACTCTGCCCGCCCTCCCCATTTGCCCACTCAGGAGCCGGTCAGGAGGGCCCCGATGCCTCGCCCGGGCTCCAATACCCGCCCACTATCCCGACCCCCCGACCCCCGACCATGAACCCCTTTTTTCATTGTATTATTGTGGAAAATGAAAAAGTGATGTGTATAAGAGGTCATGAAATTTAATCATCTTTCACACTTTAAAATGATCTTTAAATTTAAGTTTTGGGAGTATTCAAAGTAAAAAAAGAAAGCTAAAAGTAATTCATTTTGGGGCCCCAAGTGCTAAACTTGGGGTCCCCAAGATCTCTCAGGTTTAGTACTTGGGGCCCAGTTGAGACACTGGGGACCCCAGGTTTAGCACTTGGGGCCCCAGTTGAGATCTTGGGGACCCCAAGTTCAGCACTTGGGGCCCCAGTTGCTTGTGAGACGACCTCAGAATGCTTTTAAGATTGCCGTGGTAGGACTTGATTGCCGCGTTTGTGTTTTGTCCTGCATGTGGAATTGTCCTGTTACTCACGCACCACAAGCCAACTTTCTTCTTCCAATGAGTATTCATGTAATTCATGAACGTCACAGCTTTTGGGCGGTCAGTGGTAAGTTGTTGTAGCTGCTCCTCCGCCCAAATGACCGGGTCTATATCCACAGATAACCCATCTCCGTACATAATTTTCCCGAGTGCAGTTAGAATGTATGCACGCTCTCCAATAGTTGAAATTTTTTTGACCGCGTTTTCCCTCTACGATTTACGGACATGCCAAAGGCATAAGTAAATGGCGGAATCTGGCCAAATAGTCCTACACACAGTACAACTGACATATTATTATTTCTTATCGTTGTCGTGGCAGAACTCCCGAAGATCACACAGTTGTTTTGAGAGAAATATGATGTCTTGCAGACGGCACCCTAAACAAATTTGAAGAAAGCAGTTGTCGACAAGACTTGAACTAATACAATTCCTTAGTGTAGGACGTTCTTCTAAAAAAGAGTTGCACGGTAATCAGGGTTTCATAATTATTGTAGAAAGGGAGGTTTCAGACATACTTGAGCACATTGATTTCAGCTTGTGCATTGTCCACAATAATGGATGCGGGAGCCCACGTGAGTTGTTTTTCTTGCACCCGTGTCTTCAACTTCTCAAGTACGAAAAGCAGGTCCTTTTCGCGGCACTTGGAAATGACAAAAAACGCTGCAGGGATTCCATTTCTCCACTCGTCGAATACCATGACCGTGTAAAGCGGATATTGCAAGACTTGAATTGTGTTAGTCCTTCTGGCAAGACAAAGAGCTCAGAACCCAAGCGTTACAGGAAAGGGGTGAATATTAGGACATACCCGTGTTTCTGATGTATCGAATGTCACATCTATTGACAATGCGTTGTTGTGTCCAAATTGTAAAAGCATCTCCAGTTGCCATGGTGTTTGTATGCCCAAGGTGAATGGCGTGTCGTCCTTCTTGGTGTCGTTCAGATCCAGTTTACCGTGTTCTTTGTAACAGAAAACGGATTCCGGATTGTCTTCAACCCACATCTTGACGCTCTTGGGGTCCCTTGGATGTCTTTGCCATAGAGCTTCGTCCCTAACTTTAGCAAGGTTTCGGACGTCCTGCGCCTGCACGAAGGTTTCTCTGTTGATGGAGCCATTTTGCATAGCCAGGTCCTTCACAAAGGTTTTGTGTTGTGCCATTATCTGCGAGGGGCTTAGTCCAAGCCAAAGTAGGTTTGACAGGTGCTGTTTCATTCCTGCCAAAATTGATCCCCCGAGACTGTCCTTGAATCCTGATATATTGAGTCCATGTACTTCTTTTCCGTTTTTATCAGTGTGCTGTGGATGCCGGTATATTAGTTGGCACATGCTGGAGGCCAAGTACGGTTGTTTAGCAAAAAAGTAGCTCAAGCAGCCTCTCTTTCTAGACATCCCCAGCTGCTTCTTTTCTACTCGTGTTTTCTTCCCTTGACTTCGATTTGTTGTTGGGAAGACGTCGTACTCGGGTACCACTTTCTTTCCTTTACGTCGTCCTGTCGATTCTCCAGAAGTATGCCGCTTCTTCTTCACGGTGGAGTCAAGGAGGGCCTGCACATTTTCCAGGAGAATGTTGGAGTTGTCTTGGGGTCCAAAGCAACAGTGGTATCTGCAATGACATGGAAGTGGAAGGGGAGTAAGTCGCRACATCGACGACAAGATCGACTTCTGAAGAAAAAATTTATATTATGATTTACAAGGAATACAAGACATGAGTGCTTCATGGAACTGGTCCTGGTTATGCTTTGTTAAGAAGCAAGAGTATGAGAAACACGTGCATTGCTAATGTACATGACAACATTGTCTATGTTTTCCTAAATCGAAAACAGTACTGATTTCTATGAACTACGACCTAAATCCTTCGTCGCAGAAGAACTGGAGAAAGGGTTTTTGGTAGTTTATAGAGAACGTACCGTATAAGTTGAGCTGGTGATGGAGCGCGGGGGAATGAAAGGGAGCCTGGCGGATTTCTCCTCATGACATGTCGGTTGAAGGTTGTAGGATAGTCTGGGTTACTCTCTTGTCCCTGCATGAAGTTGTCTAGCCTTTCCCGAGGAATAACAACAATTTCGGAATGATATACGTGACCTTGTGAAGTGGTCGTATGTGGGAGCCAGTTCAGATCAGCATATCTTATGATTCCCGGAATTGGATTCTGCACGGTGTCCTACAGCGCTGACAAGAGGTCCGCCTCCGTTTTAGGATCGTAAGGTTCACATGGTTCATGCTTGGTCTCCGTAGACGCTAAGAACGCTGCATCGTCAGTCCAGTCCATTCCTGATCCGTAGGTCATAAGTGTGATGAGGACGCCCCCCAAATCTTAAACCGTCATAATAAGAGCCTGTTTATCACAAATGTCGTAAGGACTGCTCAATAATCTAGTAGTTTGAAGCGAAAATGGAATACTTGTTGCTATCGAACTAGTTCASCATATGGGATCCSTGAAATAYGTAGATGACGACGAAGGTGTGYACAAGGAATTCTGTATCGAAACTAGACATTGACGTCCTRTGGGACWKAAGTGCAGTGACCAAGTAYGAGTAAGGTATCCACAAGTGCGTACGTKCAAYATGAAGACAATGTACGATGAAAATTCACTGTACGATAAGGATAGGCACAAATAATAAATCAGAGCAAGTAGACAGTGTCGTACTGTGAATCATAAACTGAAGACAACGAAGAGAAAGCCTCCTAAGATACACAATAGTATATACATGCGACAAAGGCTTGAAAATGAGCCAAAAAATGGTGGGAATTCAAACTTCGGAACGTCAAAAAACCTTAACCGAAATGAACCTTCAAACTGCTGCCATTAGTCATTCCCAAGGAATAGCGGGCCTGAACGTCTTGCGCACAAAAATCAAGGATAATTTGAATCTGGATGGAGGCATGGATGTTTGCAAAATTTTGTTCATCCATTTCCAGCCTAAACCCTAAAACCTGCTCGAAGTGCCTCCGAGCATTAACTGCCTCCTCCTCGCGACATCCCATTGCTTCCTGTGCAAG
Source organism: Pleurozium schreberi (assembly GCA_006891605.1). Classification (NCBI taxonomy): domain Eukaryota; kingdom Viridiplantae; phylum Streptophyta; class Bryopsida; order Hypnales; family Hylocomiaceae; genus Pleurozium; species Pleurozium schreberi. The sequence goes on along the minus strand of VACF01002057.1, from coordinate 11,548 downwards.
ACGTCTTGTCCAGTCGTCCGTCGCGTGCGGGACGTGCTCATGAGGTGGGCTTCGTTCGTTGCGGGTCTCCGTCGGTGGGAGCTCGGTTGGTTGCGAGTCTCCGTCGGGCAGGCGCTCCGTCGCGTTGGCGAGACTCCGTCGGGGTCGTGTTTGGACGAAGGCGGGTCTAGCCGGGGCATGGGTCACGGCTGGGGTCTATGGTCTGACTCGCGAGCCATGTCAGCTGGCCCCACCTTCGTGTGGAGGATTTAACGTCGCGCGTGAAGCATGCCACCGGCGGACACACGGTCCGGGAGATCTCAACGTAACAAAACAAAACAAAACAAAACAAAACAAACAAACATACTTACTTACTTACTTAAAGGATAGATATTTTATATTGTACTGAGTGGAATGTCGAGAAATTAGTAAGGGGCAACCTAATTTCACTATTTCACTATTTAGTGTAGAGGACACAAAACGTCCATCGCGGCATTCAAGGGTTAACCGATCCAGAATTGAAGAGCTAAGCATCTTACATTAGGGTTTGCAATCCTATTGCGTYCGTGAACGACTACTCGCTCTTGCAATCGCTAATCGATCAATTGTACTCTCGCTGATTGAATTGGCGAAGATGAGGCGAGGAGGTCGAGGGAGCAATCTACGAGGTCCTTGGAGACGACTTGACGACCCTGCAATCGCGGTGAGCATGGTTCACTCTGCAAGAGAATTTTCTTAGCGTTTTCTGCAAGAGAGTGTAGGAAAGCATTCTTCCCCTGCTCATCATAATTGTAATTGTAATTGGAAATATRCGGTGTGTGGATTTGTGCAGAGTATGTCTTGCTTTGAAAATTAAAGTTTTTAGTTCATGAAGTTACTCTTCAAATTTGACTCAATAAAAAACCACCATAATTAAAATTTAACATTTTGAACAAAAGGAAAAAAAATTATTGAAAAAAAAATTATTTAATCTATAGTCAATTTTAAAAAATGAATATAATTTTTCGTTTCAATTTTTTTTTCAAAACATCAGTAGCAATTTATTTAACTATATAGATATGATCTTCACAACTTATGTTTGAAAGACATCATTGAATTATTATTCTAAGTTGCATTCTATGATATATCTTTAGAATTTTGGAATCCTAGACTACCCATTGGTGCTTAATTCCTAAAGAATTGAGTTAGAAATTGCAAGAAAATGCCATTTTTTAAAGTAGTGAGGAAAAAATGAAAAAACAAGTTGTTTTTCAAAATTCATCCATACAAATTTGTATTGGAATTCTAAGGGAATATGTAGGAAAAAATATTCAAGAGCTTTTATTGTACAAATTGAAAGGATACAATGTTTGAAGTTAAAAGAAGTTTTTTCCAACCTTGCTTGACAAGGATAGCAAGCTTCAATTCCTCCTAGGGTGAAATTTCTTCAATATACATGGTTGGGTTTTTTAAACACTTGCATCTCATATCGTGCAAGTTACATACCTGCTAAATTTCAAAAATATAGTATGTGCAAAATTTCTCCTATATTTTTGAAATTTGGAAAATATGTAACTTGCTTGACATAAGATGCAAATGTTAAACAAACCTAACCATGTATATTCAAGAAATTGAAGGTAGCATAGTTTTCAATCTTGGAGCCTATTAATTGGAATGAATTTCATATTCATACAAAAACAATACATATTCATACTCTTTGTGAAAATTTTGTGAACATCCGACCAAAGTTGGCTACATGTGTAACTACCCAAGATCTCTTACATACGATGAACAATCACTTGGTCCTATAGGAATTTGACACCATGAAATCTTGATTGTTGAGGAGTCAATGGAGTACATACAATAATATTCCAAAACTAAAAACGGATCTTGTTTTTTGTTCTTAATTAGCACTTTTTTGTTTTCATTTTAATGTTTTAACTACAACCACCCCTTATAAATTCCTTGCAATGAATTGATTGACTAATAACCTAACAGAATTGTTTGTACATCATCAAATAAGACATTGTACATCCAATTTTTGCATATGGCATGTTTAATGCGGTGTGCTTATTGAAACACGTCCTTCGTGATTGAAGCCTTAGAATAGCATGCTAAAGTTTGGAGATATTTTGTTTGAAGATATTCTATTTTTGTAACCAAATACATTGGGAGATTAATTATAGAAAGGCAAAAACTAAGAGGGTAAGAAGTTGAGCAAGGGATTAGGAAAGTCGTGAAGTTGATTCATTGATTTTGAATGCCTATATCTTGCAATCTTTGAAGGTAAATGGACTAATATTTTTTTCATACATTCTCATTATAGTGTAGACAAATCATGTGTGGTTAATTTTTTTTTTTTTTTTTTTTCAATTTCACTCTATGCACTAAAAATGAAGATTTTAGAACCATTTTAGAATCATTAACACAAAAATTCTAGTGTAAATTCATGAGATCTATTTTTTATTTTTTGTTTTTTGTTTTTTTGGTATTTGATTAACCCCTATGGGTTTTTGACTATGTTTTCACCAAAAGCCCTCTGAAACTGCCATTTTTAGTGCAAGTATCAAATTCTAGAAAAGAAAAACATTATTTGACACATGTTTAAGTAGTGTTAACTTGGCACTACGATATAGTGTAAATCTCATTGAATGGCCACCGCATTCTTTTGACCTCAATTCCATAGAAAATGTATGGAAGTAAGTCAAAATCAAGTGCAAAAAAGATGTAGATCCATAGCAAAGACCAAATGCGAACACTAGTGAATTTGGCATGGGAGGATATACCTCAAGAAAGTATCTAAAGTTCAATTCATTAGAGAACATTTCGGCTCTCCGGAGGGCCCTCTAAGAGCTTGGGCTGGCAGCCATGCGCTTGGACTTTTCAACCTCGGGCATCCTGTGGGCATCTCGAAAAAACACAAGTACCGCATCATAGCGTGTACCAAATGTCGAGTGTATTGTTGCCGATGCTCCGTGAAATCATTTGTCCTTGCTTGGTCGAACAGCTTCGCCCCCAATTTTTTAATATATTGTCACTGGCGGGAATTCCAAGCTCTCTTGCCACCTTGGACTCATGTGGCAAGAGCACTTCTAGTGAACACTTCCAGCAAAGCAAGTGACAAACTTACGGTTAGATTCAGTTGAGGTTTAGGTGGTGCCTTGGTGGCTTGCTACAGCATGGCATTCCAAGATGTTACCAATACGTATGTTCCGCAGATTTCTTTGGACAAAAAATATGCCCCACTCATTAGAAGAGGCAAGAGCCTAGCTTCGCAAGCTTCAGAGTCTAGCTTTGCAGGGAGGCGAATGGCCGGTGAGACAAATATAGATTTGTGGGTTGACGGTCGGTTGTATCCTGAAGATCTTGTAACCAATCTTCCGCCAATGTTCCGCAACACAAAGGACTATTTAGAGTTTGTATGCCATGGAGAGAGTGGGATGTTGGGTTACACCAAACGGTTAGCAAGTGGTCAAGAAAGTAGAAAGTCTCTAGAACTTAGTGTCTTGACATTGCACTCAAGGATCGCGGGTTACGAACAAGAAATACTCCAGCTCCGTCTTCATTGTCATGAGCTCCAAGTCGATGCTACTAGCATGTCAGATGCCACTGCAAGATACATAGAAGAAAGGAATCAACTGGAGCGTGATGTTCAAGTATTAGAAACAACATGTTGCAAATTGAGGGGTCTGCTGACACAGAGAAGCGACGATAATGCAGCCGAAAATATGCAGCATGAACAGAAGGTCGAGGCACCGGAGGGTGAATTGCTAAGACACAAGGCTGATTACAAGTCATTACAAGAAAGGTTGAAGTCCATGGTGGCAACCCCACGAGGCTTCCGAAAACAAGTACATGGGACTTAGATGAGGAGTTTGGCTGATCTGGCTAAAGGCTCCGGGTATGCTAAGAGGCGTCGAACCCAGTTGCGGGCTCAATTGCAACCGGCAGTTGTGATGAGTGTTCAACAAAACAATAGGAACTGTAGAGCCAAAAAGAGACTAAGTGGCGATGCTCCTACCCGAGCAGTGACTGCTACATGTCTTGCAAGTTTTCTATCACAAGGTGAGGCTTCGGCATTGATTAAAGAAACAGTGATGAGCCGCGGGACTACTCTCATACAGAAGACCTTGCTGGAGTGCATTGGTGATAGTGTGGGTCCAGACACAATGTTGGATGCTTGTGATAGTGCTGGAGTAATCCACAAAGGTTATACAGCTATTTATAAGACCCTGAAAAAGCGCATTGGACTTGTGGCACCTTTTGTAAAAGCAAACATTCTGCCAACTCTAAGTCGCCTAGATAGTGTGCGGAAGCAAATGAATGCAAACCTTCCGCAATTCATAGGGGAATATTATCATATTGAAGGTAGACGTGTCATTCTAGAGGTGCAGGTGGGCAGCAGGGTGGTCACCGAAGCTAAGGAGGTGATCCTCAACAATAAGAATAACCTTTTTTGTAGACCTTGAGGTGGTTGAGCAATCCATGGTCATGTTCTATAGCATGACTGTTGAAGGTAACCTCCGATCGATGCTCCATTTTTGGTAGAAGTTATTGTATATATACTTCATGATATGAATAGACATTAAATAGGAGAGATTAATGACTTCTTACATTCAGATGAAGGAAGTCTTTGGTATATATCATCAAATTAGGGCAATTCACTAATTATTTGCACTTGGACAGAGTGCGTCGGGAGACCCCTGATTTTTGTGCTAAAGCTTGATGAAGCAGAGGTCCAACAAGGAAAAAAATATGAGCTCATCAATCTAACGTTAATGAATCGGGCACTTGATCCAAGCATTCAGACAAATGTTCTAAACTCGGTATTCCAAAAAACGAAATTTCCAAATGTAATAGCTGCTCAGAATAGTATGTAAATGACCACACTTTGCACCTCTGCATGTGGTGTAGAATTCCTACGGTGAGACTCCATATTATATCATTCCGCACTCTTCACTGCGTCCTCACTAATTTCCAATCGCCTACCCTCAAAAATGCATTAATGAGATTTCCGATGGTCACAATTTCTCTCTAGAACATCTCCTGGCAATTTCAATTGCCATGTTGTCACCTTCCCTCCATTATCAGTTGTTGTCCATGAATAAAATTAATATAAATTTTAAAATATTATAAGCTTTTTTTTAGGACGGAGTACTGGCTACGACTTCAAGGGCCACTGTCGAGTACACATAGCGTACTGTGGTCTTCCCAGTTAAAGTATTATAATCCGGTCCCCACTTCTCAACTGTACCTCTCTGTCCACGTACCAACTGGAGGTAGCAACATAAGATTGGGCAAACCCGGAACAATTCAAGCTGGGAGGTATCCAGTGGCACCATTGGTAATCCTTGATTTCGAGTACCACTTTCGTTGGGTAGGGTACTTTCTTTGACCACATGCACCACATTGAGGGCCTTACTATGAGTCAAAAAAATTTCTAATGTCTACAAGCCAGGCCAAACCAAATGCAAGCTCTAATAGTAGCTCAAAGTGGTAGTACATGATGGTACACTTATGATGGTAAATAGTGTTACCCATACTAACTATTTTAGAAATGCTATAAGTTTTTACTCTTCATGAATATTTTTACAAAGTGCATGGATCCTAATAGTACTATAGTTGGGAGAACTTTGAACCTATAGTTGGTAAAAATATTCACAGAGAGTAAAAACTTATGGCTGTTTTAAATCAATTAGTACGGTAACACTATTTACCATCATTAGTGTAGTGGATGTCCCATTGTATTGCAAAATAGTTGCTAGTAAGCAAGAAAAAATGTAAAATTTATGTTATAATAGGCTTCTACAATACTATAGCTTCCTAGTGATACCCTCTTTGATAGCGTTTGTTGAATTGTTTTTAGTTCATGACCTTTGCCTTAAATGTATATGAAAGAAGATTGCAAAACATACTAAAGCCATATAGAAAAAAAATTTACCTACATAGTGTGAGTTTTTGTAACATGAAAGATGTGGGCAATGATGTTTCTTAATTAAATGTGCAATCAAATTTTTAAAAATCATCACAATTATTTTTCAATTAATTATTATGTGAACCCATGAAAAAGAAATAAAATAATTCACCCAAAATGGAGTTACTATTTTTGGACATTTGAAATTTTACATGTTGGTTAAGATTCTTTAAAGCATAAGATTTAATAGGATAGTTTTGATAGGATATTCTTAAAATCGAGCTTAAAAGGAAAAGTTTGAAGGACTTCAAAGTGGGGTTGCAAGACTTATTGGATGGTATTGTACTGTACAGTCAGGTACAGATATAATTCGAATTTTTTTCGAAGTGGTTTCAGTGACAGTGATGAAGTCACTGAACTTCAGAGAGCTCTCACAGGGTCAAAAATGAATGAATTTCTGAGTTACAAAATGCATTGTAAAGAAAATTGAATCAAGTCTGAAATTAGATGGCCAGGTGTCATTTGCAAACTCCTTCTATTATAAATGAATATCGCTACCAAAAATATGCAAAACTTCTGTAAGATGTTACTCCAAGCCAAAGGTTCGGTGACCCAGAAATCTAGCCTCATCAAATGTATGGCTTAAATCACAATTAAAGGAGACAACTGACATGCGAGAAAACTGACAACTGAGCAGAGAGTCGTAAGCTAAGAAAAAGGCAACTAATAAAGTACCTTGATCCGCCATAAAATTCAGCAATATAAAAATTAGATACTTAAAAGCACAATTCATTCCATAAGATGTAAAGACAGGCACAACATTCATTTGTACTTAAAATCCATGGAGAGAAAAAGTACTTCATGGCAGTGGAAATACGCCTCAGCTTGAGCCAACTCGTTGTCATGATGTGGAAACTGCAAGTCGCTACATAAGAACCAAGAAATCTGGTCATTAAATATAAGGTGGCCAAAATCGTGACCAGATGCCAATGGCTAGTCTTGACAAAGATCTATSGGATGATAACCAATTACAGGGGCTAGTCGGTTCACAACTATGATAAATTGTGCGAATGAAAGGCGGAAGTTGATTTCTGAAATGAATCGGTATTTAAAAACTTAAGTATATAGCAGAAAGTCGAAGAAAAATCACTCACTGTCCTCCAGAATGAATGTCCATGCTATCACCCAGTATATCACTAGCCATTGCTGAGCACTCAATATGCCAACCCGGGCGCCCCATGCCCCAAGGGGACTCCCATGCAGGTTCCCCAGGCTTACTCTTCTGCGTCATACAATATAACAGTGTTGCATACAAATTAGAACTGAAGATTGCATCGTCAACACTAGCATTTGAATTTTAGGATTTAAAATGGCATAAAGGATAGCAAATTTAAAAGGATGCATATACCACTAGGTGAGCCAAATCACAGGACTTTTCAAGRATCATTCAACAGGTTGAGTCAGTCCAAGTCAAACCTGCAGAGTATATGAATTACTGTCAACCACAAGATGCTGAATCATCACCTAGTCCATTACAATTATTCCAAATGTAGGTTGCTGACTACTTGTGGTTTTCAACTAAATCATGTATTTTACATTCTTATGTCCTTAGCAACCCAATAGTTCACCTCAACAAGCTTTCAATTTGAAGTCACATCATTTAGTAGAGCACTAACCTTCCATAAGGCAAAATCGCAGCTGGTTCTTTTTTCAGAAGTCTCAAAGTTCGACTCRCTTTCAGAAGCCAACAATGAGCTTCCTACAGCAGCCGGGTTCAACTTTCCATACTGGTGGCCTCCTTCTCTGGAATAGAAAAGAGGTCAGAATGATRTATTTCCTCTGTCCTTCATACAAAGAATTTTGCACCAACCAACGATACAAGCATACAAACCTCACAACACCAACTCTGCTCTTGACATCGATTACATTTTCACCTAACCCAAGAAGCCATTACTTCACTGAGGTTCCAATAAATCCAGGTGAAGTAGGATAAAATACTTGAAAGCTTTAGTATCAAAATAAACGCTCCCATTCGCCACATAAGCATAGTTGTTTGCCAAAATGGTTTGCACATATTCAATAATTTTATCCATATACCTGCCAAAGAGAGAGCCAAAGAATTCAGTGATCTTTTGCATCTCGCAATCGATAACAATTAATGCCCGCATGTAGAGACAGATGTCGTTTTGCAGACACAAGATTACATGTTTATGATAGACCCAGAATGTCTGACGAGGATTGAACAGAGGAAGAAGCATGCTCAAGCTGTTCATATGTCAACATAAAACCTCACATATTTACAAAATACAATGGCATGTGTCTATACACTATGTGCAAAGCTTCTCAGAAGCCTGTGGGACTACAAAGATCAATGAACAGAAGGTACTTACTCAGTCACTCGCACAAGTACATCGGGATACCCGCATCCCAAGCTTGTCATGTCATTCCAGAACTCATTTTCATACCTGCAAATCATAAATTAGATATTCAKGGCAATAGATAGCTGAAAAGAAACATTTGTGTATTCTCGTCAGTGACGTAAAAATAAAGGAGTCACATCCTTTGAMTCTGAATCAAGAATTGGACAAAAATGCGGTAAAAAAATTACAAACCTCAAAAACATGAGTAAGAATAATACTTGAGAGTGTGCCTCTTGTAAATAGCATGATCCGTTACTGTTGCCCCAAGTTTAGCATCCAATTTAGATGCCAAACTATCAGCCGCACTACCTCGCAAGAGCAATTCAACTCCCTCCTTTCCACCTAATTTCGCAGCTTCTTCTTTAAGACCGTGCATCGAATCCCTTGCCTCCATGATTTTATTGACTTTCAACTCCTCCTGCTTCACTCTCTGTTACATCCATAAGCAACAGTTTCAAGTAACTGACCGTCACAAGACTGAAGAAAACATTTCCCCCATCTCATCACTGTAATTGAGAAAGAAATCTTGGGCAATGTACTAAACACTACTGATAAACCAGAGACAATAAAACCCTAGTCACTTACATCTGATAAGTCGTCTTTTTGTCTGGATGATGCGGCTTTCGCCAGCTCTTCCTTTGTATCAGAGATCTGCAGCATACTCAATACACATAAACGATTAATAAGCCATGTCGTAKCGTCCACTACAGTAACACCGAACCATTAAGGGATGAATCTCAGATGAAGGTCCAATCATCCCTGAGCTAGGGTAAAATGTCAACGCCACAACAACCTATTCGAATTAGACTCTTCCAATTCTAATCATTCAAAAAACTACTTTTCCACTCAATGCTTCCTACTTTTTTTTTGCACTATTTTGGAACATGTACCATGAACTTTTAGTCCCAACTTTGAAAAGATGAAAAAAAAACATTCTAGCTTTGGTTGGAAATAAGTCAATCTATGGTTGGCTATGGAGCATTAGTTAGTAATGGGTGGTTCTACCTTAGGGAAATGGATTTTAGATGGATTTCATCATTTCAAAAAAACAATTCGTCAAAATCAAATTATCATGAATTTTTTTCGTGAAGATTCTATTTGCCCCATTCCCCATAAGTAGGCAAACCTATTTCCGATCATAGGATGGTTACAAAACCCATGCAAGGCTTTCAATGTACAATTGTAGAACTGGCGGACATTGTTGTTGTCATGTGGGGCCCAACAAAACGTGAGTTGTCATCTACACTTGAGTTGATTGGAAATAGAACACCTTATAGAATGGAAATGGAATGTTGGTTGAAAATGGAGTACCTCCTTTAGAAGAACAACCCATTTCTGATTGTTGGGGTGGATTGGCCCCCTAGCTTAGCCACTCCAAATAATTCCAGGGGTGCAAGTAAAATAAAAAGCCCCTGTTTTTTGTCTTGATCAAATTACCTTGTACACCATTTGAAGCTAATTTGGGGCCTTTGATTGCAAATATGAATTCAAAACTTGCAAATTCTTTCATGCGTGGAAAATAAAAAATTTCAGAGGGGTCCCATGTGGCCGAGCAAGGAGGTAAGTTCACCCCGGCTTTTTCGACCTTGAGCCATACCCAACATGTAGGGTGCAAAGTAACGTGTGAATACCATAAGCGGTTAAAATAAGAATTCCAGGCTGTTGGGTATGAGGAATTCCTTGAGAAATTGAGCTCAATATGTGCAAATACAAGGATGATGAAGAATACACAAAGACAAAAAAATTCTCAAAAATGAATACTTTATGCAATATAAATGTGGATTCTTCATTTGGCTCCCATTGTTCTCTCATAGGTTCTTTCAAAATGGCTATATTTTGAACTTGTTCCTAATCAAGTGTGAGCCAATCAAATGTGAGTAAATTTAATCTTTTCAAAATCTTTTTCAAAGTTCTCTATTGTGGTTTCTAGATAGCCTATTTTGCCATTAGTTTGGAGAAATTGTTATTGATATTTCTACTTTATTTTCAAACAAGGCTGAAACAAATTTCCAACAGAAGCTTGGAATGTTTTTTTTTTCCACTTTTCAAGTTTGGGATTAATAACATCATAATACATGTCCCAAAGTAGTGAGTGTAAAAGTAATTTTTGAATGATCAAAATTGGAAGACTCTAGCCTACTCTAGCGAAGGTTCAGATTTGCTAGAAACGATTCAAAAAATAATTCAATAAACCATAAGGTGGCATAACTGAATATTGTAAAAATATTAATAAAAATGATTATAATTCACAAAAAAAAATTGCAATGAAATATAAAAAGCAATATAATATTGACCAAAGAGGGAGTCCCATATAATTTTGTAGGCTAAAACTTTGTAGTCTATGACTTTGCAAGTTGAAATTTTAATTTCACAACTAGGCCTATTTTTTTAAAATAGTTACCGAAAGAATTTTCATTTGGGCATAACAGTGCAGGATAAGACTGCATCCAAAAAATTCAAATCTGTAGCTACAGTTTGCATTGACATACATACATATATATATTTTAATGCTTTTTCATCTTTTCATAGTGTTTTAGAAGACAAAATTAACCAGATGGTAAAGATAACTCCTTGCGAAATACAACAACAATCATAATCTATTAGTGATTATCTAATAATAATTTGCATCCACGTACCACTATTGCTAAAGCTTACGAATTATTTCAAATTATGTGAAAGAAAAGTCCAAAATTTCTAAATGAAAGGAAATTCAACCAAAGAATGAATGATTTTTTATGGGCTCTAACAAATCTGACCCCAATGTATGGTAGTCATTGGCTATGGATTTGGAGCAATTTTTGGCTCCCAAAATTCATAATAATTTCAATTTAAGAAACAAAATTACAAAAAATTTGTGATTTGTATCTTTTGTATCTTTCAATATGGTAAAAATTTGCATCACCTCATATTGCTCATGATTTGTTCGAGAATGGCTTATGTGATTAGCCATGGGTGGTTCTACAGTAGGGGTTGTTACACCTTCTTTTCTCCATCTTCAATCTTTACAAAATGAGGACATGGCCCTCTCTCTCTTTGAATTGTAAAAGGTCCATCTTCTAGAGAAGGAGAAGTTTTTCTCTTCTCTTCTTGAGGTAAAGAATGGGTAGTTTTTTCACATGAAGTTTTCAAAGGTTTAGGGCGTGATTTTGGATCTCACTCTCTGTTCTCCATTTTTGTTCTACACAAGACACAATAGGGATGATATACATTTTTTTTTATCAAGAAGGGCTCCTATTGGATCTTCTTTTCACTCCAT